>JARQZK010004460.1:30000-60000 GCA_030704885.1 Cynegetis impunctata | reverse complement strand
GATATTTAACGGTGAACATATGGCTGCACAATTCTTTCGATTTTTTTGTACGAGTCATGTCGATGTTTTTTGTCATACGATTGTATGTATTACGAAAAATAAACATTATTAGGTATTTTTCAATTTATAATAATATTAAAAAACAATTTAAAACAGAAGAACTACAAAAATAACCAGCGCTACATAAAAAAAATTCAAAATAAATACTTAATTATCAAGATCTTCTTTACAATATTTGGAAGAATATCAAATTTATGAACAAAACTTAGAAACAATTTTTAACAAATGTTCAATTTGATCTCCGTTTACCTCAATAAGTTTATCCATTCTTTCGCTAAACGATCTTCGAACTTTAAAAAATATGTTTGGCTGATTCGCAATAAAATTAGCGGAATATACAATTTGCTGCCATTGTTCCTGGCGAGTATTTATCGTTTGGGATATTTTTGTAGTTGTTCTGTTAAATTGTTTGTTAATATTATAAATTGAAAAAAAATACCTAATAATGTTTATTTCACGTAATACATGCAATCGTATGACAAAAAAACACCGAACATGACTCGTATACATAAAAATCGAAAGAATTGTGCAGCCATACGTTCAACGTTAAATATCTCGAAAAATAGTGGCTCTAGCGTAACAAAAAAAAGCAAGCCATATTTAAAGAGAAAATAGTGGAGAATCGAAAAATTATACTAAAATGATAATTCTGCCAGTTGCGTAGAATTTAGGAAACGAGAACTCTTCCCGTGCCCTGCCGTACGCCACTGGTGATAGCGAGAAAGTCTTCTTTACTATTATTTGATGTGTCCCAAACTACTTTAACTTATTGCCAAATATCATAAAGAAATATCAAGCAGCAATAAAGTAATGAACAAAATTCATTTTTTATAATCTAAATAAAACACCCTGTAAATCAGAAAGGAGAAATATTTTGTATAAGCAATTTGGGTTAGATCTTCATATTTTGAGCTCAAAATTCTCCCGTTAAAATATTTACACATATTAATGAATCACCCTGTATATATACATATATCATATATATATATATATATATATATATATATATATATATATATATATATATATATATATATATATATATATATATATATATATATATATATATATATATATAAATATACGGTAAAATCTGTTAGGTTGGCGTACCTTTTTTTGAAACAGTGATAAGAGCACTAAATCACATATGAGGAGAGCGCCAATATTTCACAAAGTGAGGATAGTAAAAAAATGAACAAAAATATTTGAAATCAGTCAAAAAATGTGTGTTTTTCCAACTGAGAAATTATTATAGACTTAATGAGCAATCTCTCCCGTAATATGTCGCACCAAAAGAGTAATGCAGGTGACATGGCGCATACGGTTGGAAAATAATTTCATAGTAAAAATGAGATAATCATAAGATAAGTGTTCAACTCAAAATCTACTAATAATTTGCGATTCACACAACTAGGACATTTATTTATTAAACTCGGGCAGCTTTCATGTAACCGACATTGACTACAAAATACGCACTCGATCTTGAACATGGACGGAATGGGACTTGTGGAATGAAACATTTTGCCAGTTGTATTGCCTGTTTCTTCGACAACATCATTGTCCCTATATGTTGGATGCTTTATTGCCTGGTAATTCGGAAACATTAAGAAAGGTATAATCTGTAATAGCGTCAAATCTTAAGGGGAATATTCCTGCCGCTCTAAAGCTTGACACAGCATTTTCAACTGTCACTAATCTGGAAATTGAAAAGTACCACCACATAGTGATTACTTCCGAATAAATGTGATGAATTACACTCAGAGTTTCATTTCTCAAACATGTTGGCAATTGATTTTCATCGAGTAACGGTCCCATCAATTCAATATAAATGTTTATATATATATATATATATATATATATATATATATATATATATATATATATATATATATATATATATATATATATATATATATATATATATACAGGGTTGCGATAAAGTATGGAACCAAGTAAATATCTTTCGAACGAAAAGGAGAATATTTATCAAATTTTGCAGGTAAGTCCAATGGCGCAAAATGCATCTGATGTATAAATTTTTGTTGATAATATACTTCCGGTTGTACCGGAAATAGACCCTAAGTCGCTTATTTTAAATGAGATACCCTATATATTATTACATTTTTGGATTCTACTTAAAATTCTAGGCAGATTCTATGCATCATGTCCTATACCTAAGTCAAAGCGTTTTTGACATATTTAGGTTTTTATGTCAAAAACGACGATTGCAAGCCCTAATATAATTATCAATTGTTCCTATAAGCAAGCCTTTTTTACTTACTTTGGGTTAGATTCCTTGTTGCATAGGACCTTCTTTAATACATTTTGTATAATATTTGGATAACTAATCATACAGAGTGTTCAAAAAATAAGATCTAAAATGAGATTGAGAAAACTGACAAAAATCAATTTTTTCAAATGGAAACACCCCATTTTTCTTATTTTGTAGTATTAAGCATTCAAAAAGAAGAAAAAGAAGGTAACTTTGTATAAGGTTATCTATAACTAAAATTTGAAGTTTTCGAAATATTGCCAATTTAATATTTTTATATGGCGATTTTGCATTTAATCGTTAAACAATTAGATCTAGGATAGCCACGATCGTATTTGACATTTCAAATCATCGTAATGGCACCCCGGTAAAATTATACAAACGAAGATTATTCAAACTTATTCATTATTTATAGACGATGTGATAAAGTTATTTCAAGAACATGTGATACATTTGCGACCCGATATCCTCATAAACAAAAACTATCACCAAATACTATTGAACGAATTATAGAAAACTTCTTTTTAAATGCTTAATACTACAAAATAAGAAAAATGTGGGGTTTCCCCCATGAAAAAGTTGATTTTTGTCAGTTTTCTCAATCTCATTTTAGATCTTATTTTTTGAACACTCTGTATGATTAGTTATCCAAATATTATACAAAATCTATTAAAGTAGGTCCTATTCAACAAGGAATCTAACCCAAAGTAAGTAAAAAAGGCTTGCTTATAGGAAAAATTGATAATTATATTAGTGCTTGCAATCGTCGTTTTTGACATAAAAACCTGAATATGTCAAAAACGCTTAGACTTAGGTATAGGACATGATGCATAAAATCTGCTTAGAATCTTAAGTAAAATCCAAAAATGTAATAATATATAGGGTATCCCATTCAAAATAAGCGACTTAGGGTCTATTTCCGATACAACCGGAAGTATATTATCAACAAAAATTTATATATCAGATGCATTCTGCGCCACTGGACCTACCTGCAAAATTTCATAAATATTCTCCTTTTCGTTCGAAAGATATTTACTTGGTTCCATACTTTATCGCAACCCTGTATATATATTACAGATAAAATTTAAAACTAGTACGACTAGTACTACTAGTTCCTAGTCAACAATAATAATCATACCAAAAATGTTCATATATAAACAATGTGAATGAACTTCGAGTTTAAAATCAGACCGTCAAGCATTTAGGAAAGAATTATCTTCGCTCAAGAAATCGGTTGATTTAAATTTAAACCACTTAAAAATAAAACTCTAGTTATGAAGCATTAGGGGTTCGCCAGATAAATAAGTCGACATATGGTATATTTTATACTTATAATTTTTTCTGATAAGTTTTTTTCATATAATACAGATGTTTTGGAAAGGGTTAAAATACCGGAAATAGTACAGACTCTGGATATGCGAGCGCTTTCTGGGTCTTTGAGAGGATAAATCGAGAGTAAAGCGTGTAAAGGAAAGACGACGTTTATTACCACGCCTTACTGAGCTAAGAAATGAACAGTTATAATTCACCAAAATTGAAATAGTTATTTTTGTATTAAGTGTGCGAAATCAGTGTTTTTTTAATGGCGCATAAAAATGTAAATTTTTAGCCGAGATCGTCAGATCGAGGCTTAAAATTCATTCGAATGCGCCATGAAATACCGATTTCGCTCACGAAATACAAACAATATTTTTTGTACTACTGGCAAAAAAGTATTGAAATTATAAGTATTTATTAAAAGTCATTTTATTTCAAAAATTCAAATCCATGCATTCAAGTATGTTAACTAATATATTCTTTGATCTTATGTCAGAGTAAGTGTAACCAAGGAAACATGTAATTTATTTAACAAGCGTCAAATTAAATATTTTGTAAATTATTTCGCGTATTTCACAAAGTCTACGATGGATTATACTAATATTGCCAGTGATAGTGATACACCACAAGACGTAATGGATACTGCATATTCTGTAATTTCAAATATATTACCCTCTAAATCAAAATTAAATGTTGGATTGATTGGGCCGATACTTGGTGTAAATTAATAAACATATTAAAACAATGGTTAAAAATAACAATTTACACATTTATTATAAGAAATAACGCATGACGCACGTTTCGGTGGAACTTCACCTTCTTCAGATGCTAATGGCAAATTAACTATGACTCTCTGTTATATCGAAAACAAGAAATGACAAATTATGTAGAAGGGGTAAATACAAAGATGGTTACAAATAATTATTAGAAAAGGAAAAACCAATTCTGAACTGCTAGTCAGGTAGTTCGGTAATTTTGAAAAGATTAAGAAGGGGGCTTGAAGTATTATCGATTTGGCAATTTTTACGGCAATTATATTGCCGTGAATAATAATTATGATCCCAATATTATAGACAATATGATAGATAAAAAGTTTTTCAAAAATGCGATTAACCAGGTGTACCCCGCCTTCCTAAAAATAATATCAAATACAACAACCTCACTTTCATCGGAAATTCAAGTAAAAAACTTAAATCTCTCTTATCTAAGCACAACATTAACATTGCTTATCGTACCGGTAATAACTTAGGAAATCATATAAAAAATAATAAATCCAAAGTTCATAAAGATAATAAATCAGGAGTTTATAAAATTAATTGTGGCGATTGTGATAAGTTTCACATAGGTAGAACTTTCAGAAGTTTTCAAACTAGAATTTCAGAACACAAACTTAGCTTTGTTAATCAGAAGTCGGATTCACATTGTGAACCATTTGTTGAATCATTTAATCCAAGAAAATCACACATTCAATTTCGATTTTAAAATATTAAATACTGAAAGTAAGGGAATTAAACTTAATTTTTTAGAATCATTACTGATAAATAAATACAAGCATTCCGGTCTCCTATTGAATATCCAAATCGATCATACTTCAAGCCCCCTTCTTAATCTTTTCAAAATTACCGAACTACCTGACTAGCAGTTCAGAATTGGTTTTTCCTTTTCTAATAATTATTTGTAACCATCTTTGTATTTATCCCTTCTACATAATTTGTCATTTCTTGTTTTCGATATAACAGAGAATCATAGTTAGTTTGCCATTAGCATCTGAAGAAGGTGAAGTTCCACCGAAACGTGCGTCATGCGTTATTTCTTATAATAAATGTGTAAATTGTTATTTTTAACAATTGTTTTAATATCAAAATTAAATGCATTATTTCTAAATTCTATGATCTTTAGTCCACGACTGTACTATAAATCATTCATTATACATCTGCTTCCTGAAGTACAATTATACCTATTAATCACTTGTGAATAATGGTTTATTATACACTGCATGACGTCACACTCAAAACGTATGTCCAAACTTGAGATTATCATTCACATTTTTAGGATAGTGTTGTTATTAGATTTTTAGGTATTATGTAATTAAGAAAACTATAAATTCAATGCCTACGTTTATTTTCAATAATTGCTCTGTTAATATTAATACAAATAAATAAATGCAATATTATCTATTTCATATTCATCAGAGTGAAAGAAAGGAATGGAATCGATGTCAGTGAAATAGTTGACTTTTACGTGAGTATGCAGTTTTCAGTGAACACAAAAAATCTTATGTTAACGCTTTTGATAACTATTTTTATTGTTGAAAATGCAGATTATTACTAATTTTTTCGAGGAACTCGTGGACAAACTATAGTATTCTACTCGCACAAAATTACTTCGGTTGAATTGCTTCACCCTCGTGAAAAATAGCAATCATTTTGTGCTCGTTGAATAATATACTATTTTTCACTAAGTAAAAAATGGAAAACTTTTCGTATCCATAGCGATTCG
The DNA here is from genome assembly GCA_030704885.1 of Cynegetis impunctata. NCBI lineage: Eukaryota > Metazoa > Arthropoda > Insecta > Coleoptera > Coccinellidae > Cynegetis > Cynegetis impunctata. Next base: position 53,852 of record JARQZK010004460.1, on the reverse strand, counting down.
TGAATGTAGTCTTTTTTTGACAGTATGCACCACTGTTAATTCAAAATTACTTATATCAGAATAGTAAATTATCCAAAATTTATAAACCCCTGAGTACAGGGTGGGCAAATTTCGATGTTTGTATCTCGGTAACAATAGGAGATACAAAAAAAGGGGGCGTATTACGATATCTTTCTTCGAGAAAAATTCACTGAAGTAAAGCAAAATTCGCTATTTTCTCTTGTTTTCGAGTTAAAAACAAAAGTTCGATTTTTCGACTCCTAGACAAATGTGAGTATCATGGTTGTTTGTGAAGTTACGAGATAATAACATAGAGATAATACAGATAGAGTTAATACAGATAGAGTAGGCAAGGACAGCATACGTATGTCATTCTCTCTCTCTCTTTCTAAAGGCCGGACGCTCTACCTTACACACGCGCCTATAGTATGCCTACTCTATCTGTATTACCTCTATGGATAATAACTTTCACATTCTTAAGGCACTTTTTCTGTATGATCCAGTGACGTCGAGAAAATATGAAAAAAAGTACAATTTCGAGTTGGCCTAAAGATGTATTTTTTCAAATGAGAATCATTGTTGGTTGTGGCTTTGTTGGAGTGGATTTTTTCTCTTTTCTAATAAAATATCATATGTCGGATCGCAATTCATGTACAAGTCTTTAATGGCGAAAATAAAAATTTACTACATTACTTTTTGCGTTTTTTATACTTACTGCAACCAGGCGGGTGTCATCTATGACAGAGTATGTTCATTCATTTCCGTCATAATATGAGTTAACTGATTTAATCGTAAAAGTCAGGATATCGTCCGAAAACTACGAGAAATATGATATGTCATGAAGCTTTATTCAAAGTAAAAACAGTTGTGATATTGCATCTGAGGTATATTTCAATCGCTAGGTATCTAGAAAAAAGACAGCCTAACTATTTTCAAAATCTACATCATTATAATTTGCTCTACTTATCAAATGATCCGCAATTAATAAGATTTTTTCTAATCTTTTGTAAATAGCTTTATTAAATTGTCCTCTTTCGGGATAGGGATTGAAATATATCTCAGATGCAATATTACAACTATTTCTATTTCTATTTTATTTGTGTTGATTACATAAAATGCTTACACTCGTCAAAATATTATATTAGATAAACATATAGCTTAAAGTGCAATTCCTGCCTAAATACAATACATAAAATAAAGTTAAAATTTAAATTAAAATGTCTTAAGATTGAACTAGAAAAATCACATTTAAAACGAATAATTTAAAAACTCCTCTTTGGAATAGAAAACTTTTTTTATTAATATTTGTTTAACCCTATTATAAAATATATTTGGCTGTAGATCTTTAAGTTCCCGAGGTAAAACATTAAAGAATTTCCTATCCCAAAAACCTGAACCGTCTTGACACCTTCTCAAACGCCAGCAGAGAGGCATTAGGTTATTTTTTGCGCGAGTATTATAACTGTGGACGTCTTTGTGAGTTTGGTATGAGGCAATGTTATGCTTTATGTGCATTAGATTCTCAAAAATGTATATAGATGGTAGTGTGAGCACACCCAGCTCGGTGAAAGCTGCCCTGCAGTCATCCCTATAGCCAAGGCCGGCCATCAATCTGATAACCCTTCTTTGCATAGCAAAAAGTCTTCGGCCTCAGGTGAGTGGCCCCATGCAAGAATGGCATAAGATATGTGGGACTGAAAGATGGCAAAATAGGCACTTCTCAGTATACCAGGAGAGACACACATCCTAAGGTTTCGGATCACAAAGATGCTCTTGGACAGCTTTTTGGCATTCTCATTTATATGAGGCCCCATTCTAGCTTTGAATCCAGACGTACCCCCAAAAGCGTTGCATCGTCTGCACTGTCATTGGAGTTATTCAGGTTACGCATCGCAAATACTACTCTCTTCGTCTTGTCTTTATTTAGAAGAAGCCTGTTACTGCAAAACCACTGCTCGGCCCTCGCCTGCGCCTCCACGGCACCCAACTGTGAAGCCTCCTGTGTGTTTCCGGTAAAGAGTAGAGTCGTGTCATCAGCAAAGAGAGTATAGCTTGCCATGTCTTCATTGGTCATTGACATAAATTAAGAACAAAATGGGGCCTAGGATTGACCCCTATGGTACCCTGATATTTAGCTCTCTCTCTGCTGAAATCACACCATCCACTCTCACAACCTGGCGCCTTTTGTCAAGGTAAGATTTCAGAAGCTTGATGCTATCCTGACTAAAATTGTAGGCCTGTAGTTTCTTCAGGATGATGCCATGGTCTACGCAGTCAAATGCCTTGCTGAGGTCGCAGAAGAGAGCAGTACTGTACTGCTTTTCATGAAAAGCCCCCAGTATATTCGAAATTAGATTTAATATACCCATAGTCGTGTTTCTCCCTTTTCGGAACCCAAACTGAAGATCCGAGAATATACCATTTACCTCAAAAAAGTTTACCACTCTTAGAACCATGCACTTCTCGAGAACTTTAGATATTATTGGAAGTAAAGATATTGGCCTGTAATTTTCCGGGAGATCAGGATCACCTTTTTCAAATATAGGTACCACAATGGCTTTTTTTAAGATCTGTGGAAAGATATTTTCCCTAAACGAGGCATTGATTAACTTAGTCGGAGGAATGAGGATAACATTTTTAATAGTTTTTAAGATTTTAACATTTAGGCAAAATATGTCGTGGCTATTTTTGTTTTTCAGACTATCTATAGTTATTACTTTGAATAAAGCTTTCTATGATGTCACATTTCTCGTACTTTGCGAACGATACTCTGACTTTTAAGATTAAATCAGTTAATTTATATTATGACGGAAAGACACACTCATAGATTACACCCACTTATATGGAATACGTCAAAATTTGATTTTCGCCAGTGAAAGAAGGGATAATTTTTTTGTTTCTCCTATATTTACCAAGACACCTATCCCATACAAACATCTAAATTTGCCCACCCTGTATATATATTTTGTTGAAGAAAAATTGTGATATTTTTGGCTAATCAGAGTTTCGGAAAGAAGAAGAGATTTTTGCACCTAGTCGATACCAAAAAGCTGTCAAAGACATGTATTGAAGTTTGGAATCACTGGTTGTACGATGTCGAAAATACTTTCACATGTTAAACAACCGACTTCCCTGCAGAAACAGGGCATCTGGTATAAAATGTAATGAGTGGTTATTAGATATGACTGAACTTAAATAATAAAATATGGAATCATAAGTGAAGATCCAGCAGTAGAAACAAAATTATGCATTTTGTCATTATTCATACACATATGATGATTTTTTAGCCATGTTGATCGAGAGACGCAAAACTCTAAACGTAAAAATCATATCTAAGTTTGTCAACCGCGAACCCAGCCGCTATATTTTTTTAATTTTCATCTTAACTAGTGTTCACTTAAATGAAATAGCATGAGAAAAAATCAATTTTCGGTTTTTCTCATGTATTTTTGATTGTTCGTGATGACACATTGGTCTCAAGCGGCCCCTGAGTTATATCTACGTTCCAGCAAGCCATGCGAGACCAAAGTGTCGCCACGCTATCGCATAGCAACTATGCGATAAAAATAGTGAAATTTTCACTCTTTATTAGTTTCGATTGCAATTGTGAACGTATTACTAGATGTCGTATCAAGAAAACCAAGCAGAGTTGCTCAAATTGTGGCAGGAGTGTCTGATGAAGTATTGGATGAGTTAGAGGATGTATTCGAATCAGATACTTCTAGAGTTTCCATAAACAAGGCTTTCTTGATAGATATGCATTTATATGTTTTTCGAGCCCCTGATATGTTCGAATATATACTGAAAACCATTCATTAAATCCTATTCATTTCGTTTAGGCGTTCATGTGATAGCATTGCTCACTTTCGAAAGGTTATAATACTAACAGAAATTTAATAATAATAATAATAATAATAATTTATTTGCACATTACATAACATATCTTGATACAGGAGCAATTCAGAAAATATGTACAAATAATATGCCATCAACAAAATTCCATGGCCCGTCAGACAATACAAATAGAATCCACAACAAATTAATACAATAATAAAATATATATGTAAATATATACACGCTGGTTCAAATATAAATAAAATCTTTGTATATGAGACAGAAACTTCAGAAACACGAGTTAAAATATTAGTTCATCAAGTAAAAATAAAATCAACTTTCTAAAAAATCACTCAACTTGTAAATAGTTCTCTCTAAAAGTAGGTTACTCACTCTTCGCCTGAAAGCTGTCTGGTTTAATTGTTTTATTTGATCTGGAAGTTTGTTGTATAGCTTCAGACAGGTGTGATTTGGTCCCTGCTGAGTTTTCTCTATTCTAGCTGAAGGAAGTGCGAAGTTATTTTTTTCACGTGTGTTATGTCTATGAAAGGTGCAGTTCTTAGGGAATTTGTTCTGATTTTCATGAACGTAAGTAACACATGTAAGAATGAATACTGCTGTCATTGTAAGTATCCTTTCATTTCTAAAGACATCTCTGCAGCTATCTGTACTTTTCAGCTGGAATATGGCTCGTAAAGCTTTCTTTTGCAGAAGAAGAAATTTTTCCGCATCAGTACTATGGCCCCACAATATGATTCCATACACTGCTAAACCATGGAATGACGACAAGTATGCTAGCCTAGCAATATCAATATTGGAAATTTTTCTTATCCTTCTGACCAGGAATACAGAAGTGGACAACTTTCTACATAAGTTATTTATGTGTTCTATCCAGATTCACCCCTAAATATGATATGAACGTGTTTACATTCCTTTTGCTAGTGAAAACGATTCTTTGGGTTTTTGAAGCATTCATGAACAAACTGTTGGCCGAAAACCAGGTTTGGGCACTAGCTTCGCTAGTTTTTGTCTTCTCGTGTAAACTAGATTTGGATGTTGATCTGTTGAGAATGGAAGTATCGTCTGCATATGCACATGTTTTGTAGGCTGGAATGTTGTCGAAAATATCATTAATGAAGAGGATGAATAATACCGGGCCGAGAACTGAGCCCTGAGGGACGCCACATCCCACCTCTTGGAGGTCAGACACCTTCCCATTCCATCTCACAGCCTGGTGTCTGTCGGACACGTAAGATTTGAACAGTTCAAGTGCCTTTCCTCTTATACCATAGTAGTGCAATTTTATTAGTAATAGGCCATGTTTCACACTATCAAAAGCGTTACCCAGATCTATACAGATCATTTCTACATCTTCGCAGTTGTTGAATGCATCAATGATACTTTCAATTACGTCTATCATAGCGGTTACTGTTGATTTCGATTTTCTGAAACCATGCTGACCAGAATGTAGGTGTGCTTTCTTCGCCAGATAGTCTATCAAGCGATTCTTAAGGATTGTCTCGAAAATTATAGAAAATGCCGGTAAAATGGCTATGGGCCTATAGTTGGAACAGTCCTCCTTATCCCCTTTTTTATATTATTGGCGTGATCAAGGCTGTTCTCAATTCAGAAGGAAATATACCCTGATCAATACAATCATTAAAAATTTTACATAAATGTCCACTGATATAAGGAATAGTACATTTGAGCAAGGTTGTTCTCATTCCATGAAAATCTTTTGAATGCTTACTTTTCAATGTATTTGATATTACATTTATTTCAGTATCAGTGACAGGAAAGAGAAACAGTGATTCTGAATGAATCGACTCACTGCCCCGGAGTAGTCCGGTAGCAGTCGCCAAGTCCGGGTCTGCCTTTTTGCCTCCTTCTGTGAAGTAATCAATCAGATCCTTGGCTGTAATGTTAATTTCTCTTGAACTTTTGTCCTCTCCAATGCCGTTTGGTTTCTTTTCGCCATGTACTTCCTTTTGTATCAGCTTCCACATTTCCTGTCTTCTATTGTCAGCTGTGTCGATTTTAGCTACATTTTTTGTTCTGACCGAATCTTCAATTGCATCCCTCAATAACATTTTGAGCTTTTCACACAATTCCCTACTATCCTGGTTCTTCTTATCTGCATAACTTGTTTTTGCTGCTTCCAACTTATTTTTTAAATCTCTTATTTTCTTTGAAGTTCAACAATCTCAACTTTGGTTTCTGAAAATGATGAACTGAAAACTTCAGAAAGTCTTTCATGAAATTTTGTATATTGTTTCTCTGCGTCTTGTGTGTATAATATAGCCCAATTCTCCTGTTTTATTTTGTTTATGAACGAAAGGATTTGCTTTTCATCAAATTTTCTCATTGTCCTAAACATTTTTTCCTTAGGCCTAGTACATGTACTGGGGGCCTTTAGCACCTGAGCACGATGATCAGAAAGATGTGAATCGAATGTTCTCTTTATACAATCTTAATGGTTGAAATTGGCAAATATATTATCTATACAAGTTGAGGACTTCTGTCCTATCCGAGATGGGTCATGAAAGATATATTTCATGTCATAAGTTTGAAATACCTCCACTAATTTCTCTCTTTCGTTTGAATATTGGGTAAAATTCACATTAAAGTCACCAGCGAATAAAATACGATCATTGCAGTGGTTCTCAAAACATATGTCGAGAGCTTGTCCAACAACTCTCAAGAAGGATGAATAGTTTCCGCAAGGAGGACGATAAAGCACCACCACAATGAGATTTTGTTTTGGTATTCTAACAGCGGTTATTTCGATCTCTTTTTCAACCGCTAGACTCCTTATTTCAGGTATTTCCTTGAAATGTACGCCCTTCTTGATGACCAAGGCAGTGCCACCATGTCGGGTTGATTGTCTAGAATATGCACTTGCCAGAACATGTCCGTCAAAATTTATTCTATTGAGAATGTCTAACTTTGGGTTGATACGGCCGATACTTGATGTAAATTGATCCTGCGTCTTCTATTGAGATCTGACATGTCAGCTGGCGAACTCTGGCGGCCAGATGAATGAAGTTTTTATTTCCAACGTCAACATATGCAATTGCATGACAAGTATAGATTTCTTACAAATGAGGTCGCAAAAGGTAAATAATGGAAAGTGTTAATTTTTAAAACGTAGAATCAGCAAGTCTAGAGAGTGTTCTTGCGTGAAAAATTGTAATTCTAAAGCATATACGAATGCAAGTATTAGCTTTCATCAATTTCCGAAGACAAACAAATATTTTGTATCCAGAGAAAATCATTTTGGAGAAAAGGAAAACATTGATTTATTGAATGTATGTAAAATCAATCTGAAGAAGAATCATACAACTCGAGAATGACTGTGTGTTCTTTTCATTTTACAAAAAAAATTACATTTTTCCAGGTAATTGAGACCTATGATTGAAACTTAGATTAGTTCCCTTTATTATTGAAAATTTTAGATGCTGCAGCCAAAACATTTAAAATTGTTGGATCTGTGTCGCTTGGAAATTTATTGGTATTTATTAGAAGAAATTTTGCACTTACGTAATCGTGTTATCTTATTTTAGTAATGAGGAAGCAAGTTTGGAGTACCTACCTACTGAATAAGGTTGCCAATTTTCGAAAGGACCAACCCGGGAGATTTTTTTAAGGAGTTTAGTAGGGAGGAGGTTGAAGAAAATGTCAATCAATCATTTATTTATTTTTAATTCATTTATACTCTGTTTCTAATATTTGACAGTTTTTTACCACAAAATCATAATCATTATAAATCGAAGTTTGATTAGTAGAGCGCGGTTGCGTATAATTTTAAAAAAACTGGGGAAATTAGTCACCCCGGGAAGTCGGGAGGTTGACCATTATTACCGGAGTCATCGGGGCAATCCGGGAGGGTTGGGAACCCAATAAATGAATATTTAGAAAATCTTCATGCAGATGAGTTCTATGATTTGTAAGAAATGTTCAGCGTGCAAAGTAGAATTGTGTTTGAAATATGACAAAAACTGTTTCATGTTATATTACGCAAAATAGGTTATATTGTTTGGTTATATGTTCCTACTGGTTATGTGGAGTGACCACATCCTGCAGGATAATCCTTGTGTTTTTTTATCTTGAAATTTGTTTCATTTTCTTCGAGTATACAGTTGATTCAGACTAGGCACTTTACAAATCAAATTAAATCAAATCAAAAAAGATAAACAAAAAGAAATAAAGTTGACGATATCAGGCCTCATGGATTTTTTCAGCCTCTCATCTTCTCTGTATTTTCGCTGGAGTAAATTTTCACCTACATAAAGACTCATACTTCCACTCGAAACTAACATTGTTATAGGAAAAACTCAAAAACTCTCAAATCTCTCATATAAGTCGTGTTGAAAGTTGGTTTTGAGACGCCATGTTTTGACGTTATCACCTAAGCTCCGCCTCTATGTCAGATCCCAATATACGCGCTGTATCTCTCAGATATATAATATACACAGCTTTTTTAGTCAACAAACAAGGATGTCTTAATAATAGTATATTATGATATTAGGAGAAGTGATACTTTATGTGCAGAGCGAGGAAAGTTTGTCTGACGAACGTAGTGAGTCAGACAATCCATGCGAAGCACATAAAGTATCTTATTCTCCGAATATCATATACTATTTTTTCTTCAAACGTGCATAATTTCATTCGAAATAAAACAATAAAAGGAAACGAATTTTTTAATAAAGATAACAAGATTGAATCTTTAACTTATTTCACTGTATATTGCCTTTTTCGTATCGTTGTCATGGATACGTACTTGTTTGACATCCATTAAAACAAATATTTCAAATTCGGTGAAGAAAATGAGTTTAGAAATGTGTAATGATCCTCCCGAGGTGGTAGAGGCAGCTAGAATAGCTATACAAAACTTGCTGCCGACGAAATCTGCTGCAGTATATGAAGCTGCGTTTGTTAAGTTCAACAAATGGTGCAATGGAAAAAAAGTAGTGCAATACTCTGAGAACGTTTTGTTGGCATATTTCACCGAAATGGCACTGAAAATGAAGAGTTCTAGTTTGTGGGCTCATTATTCAATGATAAGGTCTGTGTTGAATTTGAAGCATAATAAATGTGACAGTTGATGATCTTGAAGATATGGGTTCTTTGCTGCTAATAAACATTCCCAACACTAAAACTAATAAGAGTAGAACCTTCAACGTCCTGGGTGATGAATATCTGAGCAAACATAGAAAGTACGTTAATTTGCGCCCTGCCGATTTTAGGGAACGACGTTTTTTTTTTGAAATATCAAAATGGGAAATGTTATAAAGCTGTTATGGGTATCCATAAAATTGTAATTTTGTGCGAGTAGAATACTGTACTTTGTCCACGACTTCCTCGGAATAATTAGTAATAATCTGCATTTTCAACAATAATAGTATATTATGATATTAGGAGAATAAGTGATACTTTATGTGCTGAACGTAGAAAGCACATAAGGTATCTTATTCTCCGAATATCATATACTATTTTTTCTTCAAACGTGCATAACTTCATTCGAAATAAAACAATAAAAGGAAACGAATTTTTTAATAAAGATAACAAGATTGAATCTTCAACTTATTTCACTGTATATTGCCTTTTTCGTATCGTTGTCATGGATACGTACTTGTTTGACATCCATTAAAACAAATATTTCAAATTCGGAGAGGAAAATGAGTTTAGAAATGTGTAATGATCCTCCCGAGGTGGTAGAGGCAGCTAGAATAGCTATAGAAAACTTCCTGCCGACGAAAGCTGCTGCAGTATATGAAGCTGCGTTTGTTAAGTTCAACAAATGGTGCAATGGAAAAAAAGTAGTGCAGTACTCTGAGAACGTTTTGTTGGCATATTTTACCAAAATGACACTGAAAATGATGAGTTCTAGTTTGTGGGCTCATTATTCAATGATAAGGTCTGTGTTGAATTTGAAGCATAATGTGAACATTGAAAAATACAACAATTTGCGTGCATTTTTAAAAAAGCAAGGAGAAGGTTATAAGCCAATGAAATCGAGAGTCTTGTCAAGGGAACAGTTCATCAAATTTTTGTCTGAAGCCCCAGATGAAAAGTATTTGGCGATGAAGGTAATAAAATTACATTTTGTTTGTTTCACATTGTGCTAACCAACACTTAAGTTTTTAGGTAGTTTTGATATTTGGAATATCTGGGGCATGTCGTTGCGATGAACTAGTGAATATGACAGTTGATGATCTTGAAGATATGGGTTCTTTGCTGCTAATAAACATTCCCAACACTAAAACTTATAAGAGTAGAACCTTCAACGTCCTGGGTGATGAATATCTGAGCAAATATAGAAAGTACGTTAATTTGCGCCCTGCCGATTTTAGGGAACGACGTTTTTTTTTGAAATATCAAAATGGGAAATGTTATAAAGCTGATATGGGTATCCATAAAATTGGTAGTGTAGCAAAAGACGTGGCATTGTATCTGAAGATTCCAAATTGGAGAGAATATACTTGCATTGCTTAAGAAGAACTTCCGCAACAATGCTTGTTGATAGTGGGGTGGATATCACTACGCTGAAAAGGTAATGGATTTGTAAATGCCGTTCACTCTGGAAAAGTTGTTATGAATAGTACTGATATTGCAAGAAGTGGAGGATTCTTAAATGATGCAAATCTTCATAATTGTACTTTTACTATAAATATTACGAATAAATAACAAATACCATTGTGAATAAATTCATAGTACTATAATGTGTTTATACGCTTAGGAGTATAAGTACTTATACTCCTAGTCATATAAATCACACTTAATGTCATTGAGGAACGTCACAAAAGTTATCACTTATATGACGTTTGAAGAAAAAATTTATTTTTATAACATTTTAAAATAGTAATACGTACCTGGCTTGATTTACTAACATATAGCTTTTTTTTTCATAAAGATTTAATGAATTTTATATTTATTTTTGAAAATTAATTTTTTCATAAAAATTATGCAAGCTTAAACAAATTCATTTCTTCTAACTACATGAAAAAAGATGAATCACGTAATTTGTGGAATTTGGCTAATTGTGTTATTTGTATACTGCACTAATATATTGAGAATAACTTCACTGAAGAACAAATTCCAACAATCCAGTTCTGTTTTTGCATTTATACAGCCTATCCTACTACACCCGGTAACTTCTTGAAAGTGTTATAAGGACGAGGTTTTGAAACAGGTATAGGTTATTTTTTTCAATGTGCGCCATCTTTATCTATAACAAATTTTCCTACTTATTTCGAGTTTCATAAAACATTTAGTTTGAATATCAAAAAAAATCTTGGTTTGATTCAACAGAGTATTCATCATCACTGATCTCATGATCGGTTTCCAAATCTACAGAGCTTGTTCCAACTTGGTACGTAGAATACGTCGATTGAGCTGGAAGAGCAAAGTCAGCAGAATCGTAAATCGATACATGGAACATTAAAGGCTCATTAAAGGCTAATTAAATGCCCGGAGAAAAAATATTAGGCTCTCCGAATTTTCGCGAAAATGGCTGTTCTGCTGGCTTTAACTTAAGCCAGCAGAACACGAGCTACAGAGTGACTAAAACGATGAAATAGCAATTTGAATTGCCCAGACATTTAAGGCTCATTAAAAGCTCTGCGAATACACCAGATGCGAACTTCAGGCTCAAGCGCTTTTTTTGGGAAAATGCGAAAAGTCACCGCCCGTGAGCGCGGTGGACCGACTGGAAAAACGTTCAATTCGGTGAAAATAAGTGTTCCGAATGTGCAGTCATGGTGCCAACATTCCAGGCTACTTGAATGTTGGAAGTGGAAATTTTGGGCTCTGCGAATTTTCGCGAAAATGACTGTTCTGCTGGCTTTAACTTAAGCCAGCAGAACACGAGCTAAAAAGTGACTAAAACGATAAAAAATTGCAATTTAAATTGCCCAGACATTAGAGGCTCATTTGAGGCTCTGCTAATTCACCAGTTGCGAATTTAGCCTTTAATTAGCCTTTAATGTTCCATGTATCGATTTACGATTCTGCTGACTTTGCACTTCCAGCTTAATAGACGTCTTCAGACTACATCTAGATTGCTTTCATCATCTAAAAACATCAGACGATGTATTTCTCAACATCTTCCGGTTTAGAAAATTTGAATACTTTTTTGTTATCGAAAAGTAACAAAAGTGTCACTAAGTCACAGTTTGTGATCACTCAGAAGTTTTTATGCGGATGAATCTTACGAAAGGACGAAATAAACTAAAATGAATAAATTTGGAAAATGCATTGTCGAGCTGTATCTGCCAGGTTCATGCCCAATCCTTTTGAAGTTTTATGATTTTGAAGAAATAATAAAACATCTGCTTTTTCATACATTACATAAAGTGAATAAGTAAAATTTTTCAATAATTTAAAAATTATTAAACAACTTGACAAGCGAGCTGGTTATACGTATTCCGCAACGCAAAATCTTCATTCACAATCCAACGGTGAATTATGGAAATCGTCAAGTCACCTCGACTCAAAATCTGCATACTGCTGTTTCGATGTTATTAGATCTCATCAGTGCAGCTTATTTGACTAGGAGTGAATTAACAAATTTCTAATTGTTCCCCAATACAAATCGTGGTCAGTAACACTGTCTGGATAACAACCCAGAGCGCCCTCCCACCAAAGATATTGGGAAACAACAATTCACCACTTAGATCGAAAATGCAGAAATTCGTCGCGTAAACACGTACCTCCTGACATGAAGATATATACTATACAACAACTGTTTGCAGATATTGAGTCCGGGTGACTTGATAATTTCTATAATTCACCGTTCGACTGTGAATGCAGGTTTTGCATTGCGGAATACGTATAACCAGCTCCCTTGGAAAGTTGTTTGATAGTTTTTAAATTATTGAAGAATTTTCTCGTTCACTTTATAGGCCAAGCTACAGAGCTACCAGCTCCGCCATTGTTTGTCAAATAGTTCCACATGATATAGTGATATGTTTTTCACTCGACTTTATTATTTACATCTTTGTTATTAACAATTTTATGCAAAAAATCGAGTTTTTTTTAGTTTTCTGCTTATAAAATTAAAACTATCAGAGTAATTGTGATGGTGTCAATAGACTTATTGTAGAAAATGAAAAGACGAAAAAAATGAGAGGTCGGACGACTCGATTAGACCCTTAGTTTAAGAGAAAATCGGAAAAAACCGTCCAAAGTTAAGTTTTTTCAAAAATTTTTAACTCGGTTATTTTTTGAGTTGTACCGTAGATCCTCCAACCAGTATTAGTTATTGATATAAACTTCATTTGTGCGAAGATCAGGAACTGTCCGATTCATAGTTTTTGATCTGTGGTCATTTGATTATGTTACTATGCAATTTTCCAGCAGACCTGAATGCGGCAGGTATGGTCCGATTTCAATTTACAAAAAAGATTTTGAAAGTAGAATTCTTATAGTTCAGAACGTTCATCTTGGTTTTTCATAAAAACGCTGAGAAATATGTTAAAAATATAGCTGAACATGATGAAAAACGGCCGAGCGCGTGAGAGTATTTGAAGAGTGGGGGTAGAGCAGCAGGCAAAGAGAAGTATGACATTCGAAAGCATCGGCATTTTGAACATGACAGTAATTTCTAAACGTTGTCAGATAATAATTGTAAACCCCCACTCTTCAACTACTCTCACGCGCTCGGCCGTTTTTTGTCATGTTCAGCTTTATTTTTAACATATTTCTCAGCGTTTTTATGAAAAACCAAGATGAACGTTTTGAACTATGAGAATTCTACTTTCAAAATCTTTTTAGTAAATTGAAATCGGACCATACCTGTCGCATTCAGGTCTGCTGGAAAATTGCATAGTAACATAATCAAATGGCCACAGATCAAAAACTATGCATCGGACAGTTTCTGATCTTCGCACAAATGAAGTTTATATCAATAACTAATACTGGCCGGAGGATCTACGGTACAACTCAAAAAATAACCGAGTTAAGAATTTTTGAAAAAACTGCATTTTGGACAGGTTTTTCCGATTTTCTCTTAAACTAAGGGTCTGAACGAGTCGTCCTACTTCTCATTTTCTTCGTCTTTTCATTTTCTACAATAAGTCTTTTGACACCCTCGCGATTACTTTGATAGTTTCAGTTTTAAAAGCAAAAAACTAAAAAATTTTTTGCATAAAATTGTTAATAACAAAGTTATAAATAATAAAGTCGAGTGAAAAACATATCACTATATCATGTGGAACTATTTTACACACAATGGCGGAGCTGGTTTCCTTCTAACACTTTTTACATGAAAAAATCTCTGTAGCTTGGCCTATTATGTAATGTATGAAATTGACCATGGTCAACAAGTAAGTTTTTCATGATTTCATCGGCTTTTTTCTTCTGAGAAACTTTTTAGAACTTGTTGTTTGAAGAATACGCCAAAACTCAACATCATAACACAAGGCATTTTTAAAATATTTGTGAAAAAGCAGGCCATGTCACTCCGGTATACATGCGCAACTAACGAAAGGTTAATAAACATATTGAAACAATGGTTAATAAACACAATTTATACATTTATAGTCCAGTCAATGACGTTAAAAAAAGTATAAACTGTGTATTTATCCCATTCAGCACCGATTTGTATGAAAATTTGGATTAAGATTTTACTTACCATCTTATTCAAAGTCTACCCTGTGCCGGGGGTTGCTTTTTCTCTGGGGGTGAATGCCACCCCTTATTGGGGATGAAAAATTTTCCATTAAAAATTAGTATGAAAATCGATGAATTGACTAATTCTAAGCAACTTTTGTTCTATGAAGTTTTTTCTGAAAGTCAATACTTTCCGACTTATTCGCGACTGAAATTGTCGGTTTTCAGGCAAAAAAACCACGTTTTCAGATTCTTTTTCGCTAATTACTGGAAAAATATGCATTATATCGAAAAACCTGTAGAGAGCAAAATTATAGCTTATAAAAAAACAAAGAAAATCGTGTATACATAATGTATTTTGACCCAATACAAGCGGAATTATTTACTGTGGAAAGTTGATTGGTATTTACCACTATGTGTACTCATCAATATACTAGTATACATATTCTAATTTCTACAAAAATGTGCTTTTGGTTTTTCCCCATAACTCGATTAGTTTTCAAGCAATCGAGTCTTTCAAAACACCATTTTGTAGGTTTTTTTTAAGAGCTATAAGCTGATCTAAATGAATTTTTTTTCGGATCTCATTTTCAAAAAGGTTCAGGCTAAAAGGGCTAAAAAAGGTACTTTGCGCGAACACACGCATGTTTTAAATGGCAATATCTTACTTAAATTTTATCCTATAAAAAAAAATGAAACGCCAGCATTTTCAAATAAGAAAAACACACAATTTCGTACTCTACAAAATTTTGCGTATCATTAATAGTTTTAGAGTTATTTTGAAGAAAAGGCGATTTTTCCCTAAGTTACGAAAATGATTTTCTCTCTTCCAACTCAAATTTTTTCAAAAAGGAGTTTTTGAAACTGGTCAAACACTCAGAACGTATTATAAAAACATAAATGAAGTGAATTGTAAAGTGACAACGATTCTTTTCAAATAGGGTGGAAGAGAGCGTGAGATTTTCACTAATTTTTTCCAACGAAAAAATAGGAATCGACATTATTCTCTTCATAGCACGCTTAGTTTTGATGCTAGGAACTTTTATAAAGATGAAAATAAAGGTTTTCTAAAGGACTTTAAAAAATGTTTTATGAGTTTTCGAAAAATGCGTTGGTTTTTGGTTATTGTACGTGTAGAAACTTTCCATTTTGGCGATTGAAAATACCAGTCAACTTTTAACAAGCAATAATTCCGTTTGTATTGGATATGCATACATCACAAATAAACAATTTTCTTTGTTTTTTTATAAGCTATAAATTTGATTTCCACATTTTTTTCGATAGAATGCATATTTTTCCAGTTATTCGCGAAAAAGTATCTGAAAACGTGTTTTTTTTGCCTGAAGACCGACAATTTCAACCGCGAATATGTGGAAAAGTATTAACTTTCAGAAAAAATTTCATAGAACAAAAGTTGCTTAGAATTAGTCAATTTATCGACTTCAGTACTTATTTTCAATGAAAAATTTTCCATCCCCAAGAAGGGGTGGCATCCACCCCCAGGAAAAAAGCAACCCCTGCCACAGGGTAGACTTTGAGACAGATGGTAAGTAGAACCTAAATCAAATAATATGCTGAGAAATGAGGAAAAATGGAAGGTTGGGTACGATTATATCACACAGATCATGAAAAAAAAGGAGATAGAAGATAGGAAAAAGCAAGACGACTTGGATGTCACGGAAGAAGGGTAGTAGAAAAGGGCTTTGCGGAGAAGAGGTCATGGATAGATATATCTAGTTCCTTCCTGCAAAAGTCGACATGTTTGTGATCACGAGTCGAACAACTGACTTACTGAGGTGATTACCCGGAGTGGTTTTTTAGCAGGTATTCTGAGCAATCAATGAGTCCTGCACTCAGTGCGTAAAAGCATTTTTCCCTCCGTCGAAAAAAAAAAAAAAAAGAACCTAAATCCAATTTTTTATGAAAATCGGTGTTGTATGGGACAAATACACGGAAAAATGGTCATTAACTGGACTATTATTAGATAAAATACGCATGAAGCACGTTTCGGTAAAACTTCACTTTCTTCAGATGTTGAATGCAAAAAAATACTTTTAATTTTTTTAGGATTCAGCATCTGAAGAAGGTAAAGTTTCACCGAAACGTGCGTCATGCGTATTTTATCAAAAATAAATGTGTGAATTTTTTTATCAACTATTGTTTAAATTTGATAGAAATTGTTTGATCCAAATCTTATCATTTAAACTGAATGACTTGGTGATTTTAGAAATAATTATCCAGATTATTTTTTGACGTTTCTTAAAACCAATGAAATGCTTCTTTATTTGTCACAAGAGTAAGTTTTAACCAATGATGTCATTATTATAGTGGGAATAAATCTTTTGTGATTATTCTCGGGAATAATCACTGTAGCTTTTATTTGCTTAGCAAGTGTCAGATAGTTGTCAAAATAATTACCTAATTGTGTCAACGCGCTATACAAAATGGATGAAAATCATTGGTTTAGTACCTTTTCTGAAGCTGAAATAAAAAATAATATTTTAGTAACTAAATCGAAAAACACTCAAATAAGTAATCAGTCTATATGGAGACAATTTAAGACCTTCACTAAAGAAAGAAATTATATTCTGGATCAATCTACTACAACAGCTTCTCTGGCATTGATTTTGAAAGATTGGGCTTATAACATGAAAAGAAAGGACGGAAATTATTATAAAGAAGCAGTAATAAAAACAATGTGGAATAAAACGGCAAAATTAGTTCAAGAACTTTACTTTAATAAGTATAACAGGTCCTTTGATCCTTTCCATGATATAGAATTCAAAAATGCTCGAGATGCAAGAGATGCAAAAAAAAATTTTTACAAAAACATCCTGAAAAGCAAAAACAAAGTTCGGTGGCACTTTCTAATACAGAATTGTTGCAAATTTTTAACTATTTGGACGAAGATACACCTTTTGGATTGCAAAGAAAGTTTTTTCACGTTGCATCGTATGAACTAGCTTGGAGGGGAGGAGAAGCTACAAAATGTTTAGTTCATTATTTTAAAAAACAAACCGACATTATGGGATTAAATACTGGCCGCATTGAATACAATCCCATCTTTACAAAAACTGCACAGGGTGGAGCACAAACGTACGCTAATAGTAAATGGTAGACTCCAAACATAAATAACCCAGATATTTGCCCTGTTCGTCTTTTTGAAAAACTATTGGGTGAACGCGAAGAAAATATTAAAACCGAACGCTTGTTTCTTACTCCAAATCTGGCTTGGCAAACTCATGGTTCTTGGTATAAAAACGTTCCTGTGGGAATAAATTCCATTTCAAAATGGATGAAAGAATCCGCAGAAAAAGTAGGTCTAGACACAGTTACTAAAAAAATAACTAACCATTCTGCCAGATCAAGTGCAGTAAGTAACCTTTCAAACGCTGGTGTAGGAGAACAAGAACTAATCAAGGTCACTGGTCATAATTCTGCAAGTTCGATTAAACCATACTTACAATTGAACCAAGAACATCATTCAAATATAATAAATAATCTCAGAGAAAATACGCAGTAGGAAACACTTAATATAACAAGCAATTCCAAATCCTCAATAAATAATGAGTCTCGAAATATTTTTAATAATTGCGTTTTTCATTGTACTAATTTAAATTGTTAAGTCTTTTAATATATTCACAATGTGCCAACGATATTTTCTTACATTGTAATAATTAATTAAATTAAATTTTTCAATAGTTTTATCATAGTTTTATTGATCTTTTTTATTGTAAAAATTTTTGAATCAAAAAATTATCTAGTCAAATATAACTCGCGAGATCGATAAATTATAGAAAATAATTTGACAGATTTTGTTCAAACTTGTTGCCATTTGGAAATAGCCACTCGAGCCCTCCGGGCTCTCGTGACTATTGCCTGGCAACAAGTTTTGAAAAAATCTGTCAAATTATTTTCAATTTATTCTCACTCTCTTGTTATATTATTCCTGATAATAAGTCAATGAAATACATATGATATAATAATTTGTTAGTGCTAATATACGGCTAAATGACAAAATTTCATAATTTTAGATACAGCCGTTAAGAAGAAGCAATAATATTATTTTCAAATTTGTAACGCCTAGTCATATTAATTGCGACTTATGATGACGGGTATGTTATTTCACGAAAGTAAGCAAAAATGGTTGTAGATGAGATAATTAATTAAATTGTCTATAATTAGAAGATATTTATGAAGCGAGATGTAGAAGTAGAACGACAATAATATTCATCATTTGCCTATATGTGTGGTTTCTACACCATAAACAAGTTTGACTAGTTTGAAAATGATTGAATCACATAAATTTCGAATCTGTCATTGCCTAACAGGTTTCAAATCAATTTATATAAAGTAAATTGAATATTTTATCTTTTTACGATCTAAATAGCTCTGTTTTTCAACAAAATCGTTTACAAGCTGTTTTCATTGAGAGAAGTAGATATATAAATAATTCTCACTCGTGCTATGATTTAGTATATTATATAATACTCCTTTCTATTGGGTTAATTGAAATGATAAAGTTGAATAATTTAATAGGAATTAATCCCAAAATTAAACTATTAGAGTGAAATATTAGTTATGGCTACTACGGTAGGTACAGAGAGAATGGATGACAGATTGGTTATCGTAAAGACAAATTCGTTTTTATAACTAAACTGTATATACAGAGTGTTCCAAAATTGAACGTACAAACGAAAAGGGGAGATTCCTTAAGTAAGTTTAAGAAAAAAAATCCCATTAACCTGGGGTCGCAAACATTTCGTTTTCGAGATACAGAGTGTTGAAGTTTGAATTATCGTTTTTTTCTCATAGTATCTACACTTTACAAGATACTCAACTGCAATTTGGCATATATATTACATTTCAGAGTTCTTACCACGTGACATGGCAATTTCGATAGCAAATCTACAGGGTGATGTTTTTTCTGGAACACTGTCACCTGTTTTCCTCAAAACTTTTTTTTGGTGTGCAACTGTTAATTTGAAAAAAATGTAAAAAGAAGCTTTGTTATTATACTAAACTTTTCGTTCTCTTGTACTGGTTCTTGGATGTTGTTCTATTTCGTTCATAACTGCCTCTTCGAGTTGTGGTGTTCTCACACTGCGTGGTCTACCGGCATTAATTTTTTTCGTGGAAAAAGATCCAGCTTCTGAAAGACGCCTATGAATATCAGAGAACATTCGATGATCTGGTATCCCTCTATTGGGATAGCGTTCCATGTAAAGACGCTTAGCTTCTCTTGAATTTCCATTTGCAAGACCATACATGAAATGCATGTCAGTCATTTCGGAATTCGTGAAATTCGGCATGTTTTGATATTAAAATGTGTAGAGGTTTATATTTTTTTATTGAATATTGTTGTGACAGTCATAAAAATCGTAATGAAAATAGTAGTCTACATTCAAAAAAATAAATAGCCACAAATGCAACCACCTTTACTTTTCAAAACACAAACGTTCAATAATTTGATGTGTCAAAACTGACACTGAATACAATCACCACAGCTTACTAACTTATTTTTATGATAATTTGGATTTTTCCGAGGATTTCGAGAGAATCGTTCAAAATTTTTATTCTCGAAATCGGTAGCAGATACGACAAAACTACAAGAAAACGAAAAGTTTAGTATAACAACAAAACTTCTTTTTACATTTTTTCAAATTAACAGTTGCTCACCAAAAAAATGTTCTTGAGGAAAACAGGTGACAGTGTTCCAGAAAAAATATCACCCTGTAGATCTGCTATCAAAATTGCCATGTCACGTGGTGAGAACGTTCAAATGTAATATACGTATATGCCAAATTTCAGTTGGATATCTTATAAAGTGTAGATACTATGAGAAAAAAACTGAAAAAAATTCAAACTTCAACACTCTGTATCTTCGTTTGTACGTTCAATTTAGGAACACCCTATATATATATATATATAAATATATATATATATATATATATATATATATATATATATATATATATTTATGCAGAGGTGTATAACGGCTAATATATAAATACCCAAGTTCATCTACGGTAAGGTTATGTATCCAATGAAGCTGATGATAAAAAAGTACTCTTAATTATACTATACTTAATTAAGTTTTCCGGAAACTTTATGACCATCATCAGGGAAAAGAAAATGATGTTATATTGTAATCAACAAACAGAGAAACAGATAAACTCTCCCACGAACAAAACTGTCATCATGATATCTAAGATGATTCTGAAGTACAAAAATGCTCTGGAGCTTTGTTAACGAGATAATTTCTAGTGTTCTCATTTCTGTTATTCAAAATATTTTTACCTAAGATATGATGATATTTTTATTCTTTGTGAGGGATATTTAATCTATTCTTGTGTTTATTAGTTCCAATTATAACCTAATTTCATTTATATATACAGTATGTCCACGGATGGGGTTTACAAGAGGACAAATAGATTAAACATTGAAAGATACGAAAAAAAGTCACTCCTAATAAACGTTTCTGCTTGTTTAGAAAATACGATGCATCATGAGAAATTTCAATTTTTTTATACAGGATGGGTACAAACTACAAAAATGTTATTTTGATTGAGAGTAAACATAGCTTATTTTGAGTTATAAAAAGAGGTCACTTTTAATGAATGTGTTTTCTACACAACAAACCGAAGTAGAACAATTCATCAAAGGGTTTACCTATATAAAAACTATTCCTCAAAAATTATTCGCTGGCACACCTCCAACAGGTGAACCTAGTTAAAATAATATTAACACTTTAGGTGACAGGTACTTGTTGCAAATGTCTTTATTTAATGAAATTATTATTTGAATAGAAACGCTATCTACTGAACAAAGAGTTTTTATAATACAATGTTATAAGGAAGGTCAAGTTTCATACCGCTACGTCATGGAACAATTTAACAAGAAATTTGTAGGAATCCCAATAACTAGGATGGCAATCTGCAAATTAATAAAAAAGTTCCAGAGAACTGGTTGTTCTTATAAAATCGTGCTACTCAGTTGGAAGTTGTGAAAAATTCAGAAGATCCTTAAAGCAAATAAAATGTATCCGTATAAACCGAACTTTAATCAAAGATTGGAAGAGGGATATGACGCGAAACGACTTGATTTTTGCTTGTGGATAGGAGAAAAAATTTTAAGAGGAAATGTTGATTTTTATAAATATATCATGTTTTCTGATGAAAGTACATTTTCTACCAATGGAACCGTTGTAACCCAGCACCTTAGGTACTGGTCTTTAGAAAATCCCGAATTCAGAGTTATGGCGGGAAGACAATATTTCAAAAAAGTGAACGTGTGGTGCGCGATATCCATCCATGGCATTATAGGGCCATATTTTTTTGATAACACGTGCAATAGAACATCATATTTAGAAATGCTGGATACATTTTTCAATGATGAACTCGAAAATCTACCATTAAATTTTCGACAAAATATGTATTTTCAGCAAGATGGTTGTGCAGCTCATTTCGCTCGTGAGGTTAGAGACTGGCTTGACCGCAGATTTGGATCGAGGTGGATTGGCAGGAATGGCCCAGTTTTGTGGCCCCCAAGAAGCCTCGACTTAACCTTGGCCGATATGTTCTTATGGGGCCGTTTGAAACAAATTGTTTCTGCTACCGCAGTACCAAATGATATTGAAAAGCTGAAGGGTAGAATTATCCAAAAATAAAAAAAAATTTTTCAGTTTGTATTCACCCTGTATAATAAAAATTAAAGTTTCTTATGATGAATCGTATTTTCTAGACAAGTAAAAACGATTATTAAGAGTGATTTTCTTCGTAACTTTCGAAAAAAGGTATGTTTACTCTTAAGCAAAATAACATTCTTGCAGTTTGTACCCACCCTGTATAAAAAAATTAAAATTTTTCATGATGAATCGTATTTTCTAGACAAGCCTATCTTTCAATTTTTGGTCAATTTGACCTCTTGTAAACCCCATCCGTGGACATACTGTATATATATATATATATATATATATATAATATATATATATAATATATATTATATATATATATATATATATATATATATATATATATATATATACATATATATATATATATATATATACATATATATTATTATATATATATATATATTATATATATATATTTATATAATATATATATATATATATTATATATATCAGTGGCGGCTCGTGAGGTTTTGGTTTGAGGAGCTACAAGAGGTGTTAAAAAATACACCATAGGCGAAAATTTTCAGGATTTCAAGGTCAACCGCCTTATAATTTAAATCAAAGTAAAACAAGCACCCTAAGCTATTAATTTGTGTTTGGAAAAAAAATTGTTTTCACTTTCGAGTGTATACCTTTAGACCTACAACTCCTATTTATAATATTCACAAAAACTCTTCTCAGCAATTAATCAATTCATCTATTCATCATATTTTTTTTCTATCACAAAATAGGTAGTACCTACCTACCTACTTAACGAATTTGTTACTTATTCGAGGAATTAATCAATTGTTGCCAGCAAGAACCAACGGGGAGGTGAGAGTTTTTTCTTGCCAAAAATAATAGGACCCTCCCAAAAATAGAGATTAAAATAAAATTCTTGTCTAAAAGAAAAACAAAATAAAAATGAAATAAAATAATAAATATACATTTAGACCTAAAAAAAAATTTAAATAAATTCTTTGGCATAGACATCTATTTTTTATAATTCCTGCATAGATGCCAATGCAAGACAGAAGCCTTAAATAAAAAATAATGTTTGCATAAAAATCAAACAAAAAATAAATTCTTTTAAAGATTTTTACAAGGAACAACGAATTATTTGGTATAATACTAAGTAATAAGTATCTAGTACCTACCACAAACAAAACCTGTGAAAAATAAAATGTGCAAAAATATGTGCGGGACAGCAAAATAAAAAGTTATATATTTTTGAAGATTAGCGGGATTCTGCGATCTTTAACGTTAGCAAAATGATCTATAATATCCTCATAAAATTTTTTGTCTTTCGCCATAAGTTTTACCAATTCCTTTTCAATAGACAACAAACTAATTTTTTTTCAAACGATCCTGGCTCATGAAATTTCGTAAATAAGTTTTAATTCTCTTAAGAGTGGAAAAACGAGCGCTCTACGGAAGCCGATGTCACCGGGATAGAAACAATTAGACATAAGAGTTTATAACTTGGGGTAAATCTTGATTCAAATCATTATCAAAAGGTATTTAATAGTCATGACATGATTTTCATTTTGCCCCAAAATTTCATTGTCATTATAAACAACACACAGTTCACTCTTTAGGGCACCTTATCAAAAAAGTGTATTTTTGACATAAATTTTCCAAAAGGTTATCTGGAAAATTAGCCGAAAATCCGGTAAACAAATTTTTATTGAGTAATTCGAAGAAATGGCAGTTCTTTCAAATCAGAGAACCT
>JARQZK010004460.1:0-25000 GCA_030704885.1 Cynegetis impunctata | reverse complement strand
TTTTTTTTTAATGAATTTTTATTCTAGAGGGCTATAGATGCGTTTAAATAAATAATTTCAGTCCCAAAATGACTCCGTTTACCGTCCTGGGACGTAGATGGCTACGGACTCATTTTGTTTCAGTTGTGTTGGTCACAGGCTTCTCGATGATTTCAAATGTTATTTTAATCTCAATAAGATTCTTCATTTGAAGAAAGTTCTAAGGTTATGGGATGGGTCACTTCCGGTAAAACCGGAAATTGCATGAAGTTGAGTTACTTGCCAAAAATGCAGTTTTATGCATTAAACAGATCTTTCAAATTTCATTTCATTATTTTCGAGAACAAAAAAGTTATAGGGGCGAGCCACCTTCCATGGACACCCGGTATATATATATATATATATATATATATATATATATACAGGGTGATTCACGATGGATGGCACATTAGACATTTCTGGTGAACCATACAACGGATCACTTTGAAGATTCAATGATGGGCATAATCGGACATTCTCTACCCAACTAGAATATTTTCGGTAATGCGGTGTTGCCACTTCTACTTTTCGAAATAAAAATTATTTTCGTTTTTTTAGTCGGAAAGCAAGACCTCTAAAAACTCTGATATCTTTGAGCTATGAAATACAATGATATCGAAATTTCGGCTCAAGTTTGTTAATACCTGGGGGCTTCCGACACTTCAGCCTAATCTCCGTTATTTCTATACAGGGTGGTCAAAAAATACAGTTATTTCGTTAGCTTGAAAAAGTGACTATAAGTTGGTTATTTCAAATGGAATATCCTGTATATTATTGAAAATTCGGAAAGCTGCTAGAATTTCCTTTTTATCTATGTATATCATACCTATACCTAACTAGTCAAGTTTCGGACTTATGAGCACTTATTTGTGAAAATGTTCCTTGAACATGGTATCCCCTTGGTATTTGCTAAGAGTGTCATGATTACTATTTGACAGTAACGTTGTGGCAATCTACTAGTAATATCGAAACTTTCATCACTTCAGAAGTTGGAAATACCTTCAGAAACGATGGAAAAAATTTATTCAAATGAAGTTCTTATGAATTTGTTTATTATTTTTGGACAGTGTGATAAAATAATCAGCAGGACATGTAGAAAGTTCAATGAAATGTATCCGATTCTACCGCCAATGAACCCCAAGAAATGTATACGAATTTAGAACAATTTCAATACGTTTGGATCAACTTAAGAATAGTACCAAGTAAATTGATAGTGGAAATATTGATACAAATTATTATAAAAAAAGGAAAACAATTATGTGGAATATTTGAAAATATGTTCGAATCGCTGGCCGTTCACTTCCAAGCACTTCAAAATGCGGGTGTTGACTGATTTTGTCGTGGCAGATCTGATTTCATTCAGATCCAAAGCTTCAAATGTTTGGGTGATCCTCTATAACAATTCGTCTCTCGAACGCATGGGTGTTTTGTAAACTTTTTCTTTAAACATTCCCCAAAAATAAAAATCTAATAGATTAAGATCGGGTGATCTCGCTGGCCAATTCCACGGTCCCAAGCGCCTTATCCACCAATCGTCAAAAGGATTTCGATAAACTTCGAGTGGAAGATTATCGACGAAGTTCCCTATAATATTTTCCAAAATATTCAGGTAGCTTCTGGATGTTAATGACTCCTCGTATATCACGTACCTACCTCAATTTGCTGCCATTGGCATGCAAAAAACATTATAACTAAATGTTTCTTGATATCCGGCTTCTTTTGTGAAGTAATCATTTTCACTGCACCAAAAATGACAATTTTTTCTATTGAAAATCCCTTCTCTTGAAAATTTCGATTCATCAGTCCAAATTATTTTATTTTAAAAAAATGGATCTTCTTGAATGCGTACCAACATTCAACTCTCTGTTGAGAGTGTAACATAACATGCATGTTATGTCTTTGTAAGATTCTTTGAACAGATGAATATTTTATGCCCAAATCTTCTTCAGCACTTCTTATCGATGCCTCGGGAAATGCGTGAAAATATGCTAGGACATTAATTTGGTTGTCTTCGGAAGTTCCGGGCCGATGTACATTTCTTGGTGCTTTTAAAGTTGATCCAACCATTTTGAAATTGTTCTGAATTCGTATGAATTTCTTGAGGTTCATTGGCGGTAGATTCGGATACATTGCATTGAACTTTCTACATGTCCTGCTGATAATTTTATCAGACTGACCAAAAAATAATAAACAAATTCATAAGACCTTCATCTCAATAAATTTTTTCCATCGTTTCTCAAGGTATTTCCAACTTCTGAAGTGATGAAAGTGTCGATATTATTAGTTGATTGTCACAACGTAAGTTAGTAATCATGACATGCTTAGCAAATACCAAGGGGATACCATGTTCAAGGAACATTTTCACAAATGAGTGCTCATAAGTCCAAAACTTGACTAGTTAGGTATAGTATTATATATAATATAATATATAGTTAGGTATGACATACATAGATAAAAAGGAAATTCTAGCAGCTTTCCGAATTTTCAATAATATACAGGGTATTCCATTTGAAATAACCAACTTATAGTCACTTTTTCAAGCTAACGAAATAACTGTATTTTTTAACCACCCTGTATTGAAATAACGGAGATTAGGCTGAAGTGTCGGAAGCCCTCAGGTATTAACAAACTTAAGCCGAAATTTCGATATCATTGTATTTCTTAGCTCAGATATATCAGAGTTTTTAGAGGTGTTGATTTCCGACGAAAAAAAACGAAAATAATTTTTATTTCGGAAACGGTAACAGATAGGTATAGGGAAATATTATAAAAAGTTGTTAGGAAATTGCTGGAGATTCTAAGAATAATATAATATACAGGTAGTTCTATTTGAAAAACCAAAGTTGCTACTACTTTCTTATAGAAGTGGCAACACCGCATTACCGAAAATATTTTAGTTGGGTAGAGAATGTTCGATTTTGCACTCCATTGAATTTTCGAAGTGATCCGTTGTATGGTTCATCAGAAACGTCTAATGTGCCATCTACCGTGAATCACCCTGTATATATATATATATATATATATATATATATATATATATATATATACGAAATTGAAACCGACATTAAAGAATACCTCAAAAATCTCTAACCATGTGGTATGAAACGTTTTTAAAAACCACTCTCGCACCTCACATTTGTCTATTATTTATCGGGAAAAATATGACTGATAATTTCTTCTAACCTAGAATTTTTTATTTTTTCTTAATGTAAATGATGTAGTCTGACAAATATAATAACCTTGGTTTCATTTACTCCCTATTGTATGAGTTACTGTGAGTTTTATATCATTTTCCGCATGTTATGTGTTAGTGTGAATGATCTTTGTCAATAATGTTGAGAAGGATTGAGAATATTGGTTAGATTGTGAAAAAACGAAATTTCAATATCTAGGTCAAGAACTTTTCAAAATATGAACACTTGCACCTGCAAGAATATTTCAGAGTCTCTTCAGCTGAGTTTTTCAAACGAGAATACTAGTGATTACACCCAATCTTCGTAACGAAGATTGCATCTGAGGAAGAAGAAGAAATTTATTGTAGCAGTCCGGAGACTGTCATAA
The DNA here is from genome assembly GCA_030704885.1 of Cynegetis impunctata. Taxonomy (NCBI): domain Eukaryota; kingdom Metazoa; phylum Arthropoda; class Insecta; order Coleoptera; family Coccinellidae; genus Cynegetis; species Cynegetis impunctata. Next base: position 21,421 of record JARQZK010004460.1, on the reverse strand, counting down.
AAACTCTGTATACTTAAAATAATATTGCCGGTTATTATGTGGAAACGCGAAAACTGTATTGAAGTAAGCGCAACTGATGAGGTTGCTATTGGTGACTAATGAACCTTGGATAATTCCTGATCTCATAGCTGATTAGGTATAGCAGGGGTATCCAACTTACTTCAAAGGTCACAACTAGAACGTTAAATATAGTTGCGAGCCACATAGTAACAAATTATTCTTTGTGAAGTAAAACAAAAAACTTTTAATAACGACTGCTAGCTCAAAACTTGGTGGATCATTTTTGAGAATTATAAATCAAATGGAGTAAAACACTAAGCTTGATTCCACTAAAATAATTTAATTTACTCGACATATATTTCGGGCTATTGGCCCATTATCAAGGGGTATGACAAACAGAAGTTTTACTTCATTAGATTAATAAACTAAAAACACTCCATTGGATTGATAATGAAAAACGTAATATAAAATCACAATAAAAACAAAAAAGTAGGATTATTTTTTTTTATTCCTTAATTATTTTCCAAATATGAAATTAACCTATTTTTTCCGCAAACGTCAAAAAATGACGAATTTCTTAACTTTTTTCACACAGACGTCATTTTGTTTTCAATTTTTCAGTTTCTTATCAACAATTTACGCAGTTGCAAGATATAAAATAATTTTTTCATAATAATTTCAATAAATCCGTTTTTTATCATCGGAAGCTGCATGAATGAAGTTTTTTTCAAATTTTCATCTCTTATTTCATGAAAAATTATTATAAACGAATGCGTTGTTAATAAGATAATTGAAAAAAAAAATTTATGATTATTTAATTTCTTTTATTTCGAAACTACGTGAATTATCAATAAAAAAGTTGAAAATGGAATTTTCAGAATTTTTTCAACGAGAATCTATTCTGAAACCTTCCGAAACTAGCTCCAAGAAAGAAAAAAAATCTCACATCTATTGTTTAACAGTTACCACACTTGCAATGTTCGTGTTCAAGCAGCAAAAAATGATGAATTAACTATTGCATAAATAATTGAAATATGACGATAAAATTTTTTTGCTTCCAGATTATTGTTCATTCAACTATCCAGTAAGTGCTTGAATTTTTTCATTCATTAATTTTCTTATTTAAAATGGTTGAATAATGTTTATTGTTAGTGTCCAAAATGGGCGTGGCTTGCGCAAGCCAGATTACCCGTTTTCGGCCGTATTTTTACCCTTCTGAGAAAACTATAAACATTGATCTTATAGTTTCGGGAGTTGATACTTTGAGAAACTTCCTCTTCATTTCGAATCTTTTTTTAGATATCAAAAATTTCAATTGGTTTTGAGTTATTTGCAGAAAAAAAATCCCTTTTTTGTTCTTTCAGTAAATTGTTTATAACTTAAATTTTCGCGAGCGGAACTGTAAGATGAATATTTATGATTTTCTCATAGAGTTGGAAATACGGCCGAAAACTGCTAATTTGTCTTGCGCAAAACACGGCCATTTAGGACACTTCAACAATAAACATTATTTAACCATATTAAATATAAAAATTAAGATATGAAAAAATTCAGGCACTAACAGGATAGTTGAATGAACAATCAAATCATGAAAAACATACTAGTCGACCATGGTCAATTTCATACATTACATAAAGTGAACAAGGAAAATTCTTTAATAATTTAAAAAATTATCAAACAACTTTCCAAGGAATCTGGTTATACGTATTCAGCAACGCAAAATCTGCATTCACAATCGAACGGTGAATTATAGAAATTGTCAAGTCACCCCGACTCAAAATCTGCATACACCTGTTTCGATCTTATTAGATCTCATCAGTGCAGCTTATTTGACTCGGAGTGAATTAACAAATTTCTAATTGTTCCCCAATACAAATCGTATGAATACGTATAACCAGCTTCCTTAGAAAGTTGTTTAATAATTTTTTAAATTATTAAAGAATTTTCCTTGTTCACTTTATGTAATGTATGAAATTGAACATGGTCGACAAGTATGTTTTTCATGATTTGATTGTTGTATTTTGCGTATTAAGCGACTAGAATATTCGGAGCGCGCTCTCGTGAGTATATCCAAAGGTTTTAAATCACTATGTTAGTGTGCCTTGGAATTATATACACCACTGTTGTAGAGTAGATATCTTCATATCAAGAGGTACGTGTTTAAGCGACGAATTTCTGCATTTTCAGTCTAAGCGTTGAATTGTTGTTTCCCAATATCTTTGGTGGGATGGCGCTCTGGATTGTTATCCAGCCAGTGTTACTGACCACGATTTGTATTGGGGAACAATTAGAGATTTGTTAATTCACTCCGAGTCAAATAAGCTGCACTGATGAGATCTAATAAGATCGAAACAGCTGTATGCAGATTTTGAGTCGGGGTGACTTGACAATTTCTATAATTCACCGTTCGATTGTGAATACAGATTTTGCGTTGCTGAATACGTATAACCAGCTTCCTTGGAAAGTTGTTTGATAATTTTTTTAATTATTGAATAATTTTCCTTGTTCACTTCATGTAATAGTTGAATGAATATTAATTAGGTGGCAATAAATTTTCATCGCGATTTTTCAATTAGGTATTATACAATAGTAAATTAATAATTTTTTGCTGCTTGAATGAGAACATTGCAAGTTTCTTGGAGCTAATTTTGAAAGACTTCAAAAATTTCATTTTTCTGTTTTTTATTAATAATCTACGTAGTTGCAAAATAAAAAAATGAATTAATCATAACATTTTTTTCTTCAATTCTCCTATAAACAACGCATTTGTTTATAACAAATTTTCATACAATATGTGATGAAAGTATAAAAAATCCAATTTCATTCAATCTTTTTTTAGATTTCAAAAACCTCTATTAGTTTTTGAGATAGTTGTAAAAAACCAAACCCGTCTTTTTTTCTTTGAGTAACATGTTTATTACTTTCACAATTTTCACTAGCGGAACTTCATTTTTCAAAAAACATCTACATTCTATTCCGAATCGAATGACATATCGTTCATATTGTTCTAAGATTGTTGAAAAAAGTTGAACAAAAAGGCATTTGTCGACTAGACTATTATGTGTTGACTATGGTCAACATGATTATTTTTCATGATTTGATTTTCTATATTTTGAATAACTTTATAAAGAAATTAAAAAAAAAATAAAAAAAAAACTAACTTTTCACAGGTTGAAATAAAAATCTATTGAGTAAACGCGTTTCGTCATAACATTGACTTCATCTCGTACTAAACTATGGTATTACAAAACAATCTATTTATACGAAAATTGAATATAACAACAGTCTATATTTTTGACTAATCATCTTTTACGGGACCCAATTAATGGCACCGCGAGCATCCAGTTGTACGACCTTGTATAGGGGATAAACAGCCCCTTAATACAACTCTGTCGTTACAACGACCCTTTGAACGCGCCACATTTAGAACTTCCGAAAACTTTATCACACTCTCGGCATTCCGTGTCACTGGAAGGGAAGTGGCAGATTGCAGTCTCCTAAGATTCTCCCACACTTGAAAAATAGTCTGCTTTTGTTTTGACAATACTAGGTAATTTACAAAATTCCGTGTTGATGTTTTACACCGTGTTGGGGAATTTCAAATCGATTTTTTTCAGTTTTTTAGCGAGTCTTCCCCTTGACAGTTATTTATGTGAGAATTTCTGAGTTTGTTTGAATAATATATGAAGATTTCAGAATAATTTGAGATATCTTATGGTGAGGGTTGATTATTTCTCGAAAGAAATATTCTACATATAATTTATGTAGAAATGGTCAGTAACGCACGAATTAATCAAATTAGGAAACAATAGCTTTTATATATTACTTTTGGAATGAAATTGGTTATATGGTGTGTATTATAATGAATTATCCTTTATACTCCGAAGTAGGAATCACATTTATGCAGGGTTACTTCCTATAGACCAGGGTCGATAATTTTTGGAACCAAAAAAAAAAAATAGTAGTTTGAAACCCATTAGAAAAGGAGTAGAATATAATAATAATAAAAGGAAAAATTATTTACGGGGGATCTGAGTTCGGGAAAGGAATGGGGGTGAGTTTTCAAGGGTAAAAAACGGTTTATCTCGATTTCCGGCAAAACTATAATTCCTATGGAAAAAAGTCAAATGGCAAAGTTGTAGGTAATGAAAAGATCTACAACTTCTGTATTCAAACTTTTTTCAAATAACCTCACTATTTATGTTAAAAATTCAAAAAACCAAGTTTTTGGTTTTTTATTTTCATCTTCTACAGAAAAAAAATTTTTCAACGAAATTTGGTGAAAACTTACCTTTTTATGTCCCAAATACACGGAAATTTATTTGATTTGAAATATTTATTTTTCACCTTATTTTGACTCAACATCGAAAAAGCACCCTAATTTTCAATCGAAAATTCTCCTGTCAAAATATCAGCTTTGTTCGAAAAGTTGGCGAGTTTTATGTTCTTTGAAATCTCTACTTTCCGATGGTGTATACATTACTATAGTAAATAATCTCAGAAAATGCGAAAAATCGAAAAAAACTCGAATTCGAAATTTTAATTAGGCAGAAAAATTAAAAATGTTTGCGCTATGTAGGAAAACATTACGCAGCAAGCAGCTATATTGTTTTTGATGGGTACCTCGAAATTAAAAAATCAGTTACTGTCACAACAGTACCAGCAGTTAATTCAACTAAAAGAGGAGAACGTAGTCGTGGAAAAACCTCAGATAATTTTCCACAGTTTGATTATCAAAATTATGTAAGCATCAGCATCTTCTTCTACTTGTTTACAGGAAAATCCTTGTGACTGTAATCTTTTCATTAACGTTTTTGTTATTTTGTCTCTGTTTTTCTCGTTAGATAAAAATTTTTCTTGCAAAAATGGTATTTTTGTATGGTTTTGATAATCGAACTCTGGAATATTGTCTGAGGTTTTTCTACGGCTACTTTCTCCTCTTTTAGATGGCTTAACTGCTAGTACTGTTGTGACAGTAATTGATTTTTTAATTTCGAGGTACCCATCACAAATAATATAGCTGCTTGCTGCGTGATGTTTTCCTACATAGCGCAAATATTTATTCATGATCTCTTCCACCGTTTCATTTTTCTGCCAAATTGAAATTTCGAATTCGAGTTTTTTTCGATTTTTTGCATTCTCTAAGAATATTTACTATAGTAATGTATACACCACCGGAAAGTAGAGATTTCAAGAAACATAAAACACACCAACTTTTTGAACAAAGCTGATATTTTGACAGGAGAATTTCCGATTGAAAATTAGGGTGCTTTTTCGATGTTGAGTCGAAATAAGATAAAAAAATAAATATTTCAAATCAAATAAATTACAGTGTATTTGAGACATAAAAAGGTAAGTTCTCACCAAATTTCGTTAAAAAATTATTTTTTCTGTAATAGATAAAAATAAAAAAATTAATACCTGGTTTTTTCGAATTTTTAACATAAATTTGGAGGTTATGTGAAAGAAATGTTAACACAAAAGTTGTAGATATATTTATTACCTACAACTTTGCTATTTGACTTTTTTCCATAGGACTTGTAGTTTTGCCGGAAATCGAGATAAATCGTTTTTACCCTTAAAAACTCACCCCCTTTCCCTTCCCGACGTCATATCGCCCGTAAATTATTTTTTCTTTCATTTTTATTATATTCTCTTCCTTTTCCAATGAGTTTCGTCCTACTATTATTTTTTTTCACTTTTTATCATTTTTAAAGGCTTCTACCCTGGTCTACTACGTCTACTTGGTTTCTTAGATATTGTATAAAATAATCATTTTTATAAGAAATTTAACTAACTATAATAATAAATGGACATAAATCCTACTATCTAAAATAAAAAAATTTATTGCTTTATGCATGAATATTCGCATATATATATATATATATATATATATATATATATATATATATATTATATATATATATACCTATATATATATATATATATATATATATATATATATATATATATATATATATAATATACCTATATTATATATATATATATATATATATATATATATATATATATATACATATACATAAATTTTTTCCAGACTAAGTTTTTTAAAGTTCATTTTTATTATACTGGTGAATGCTGTTCGCCTCTGAAACGTCTAGAAAATATAAATGGGAAAAAAATTTTGACTTAGATTATAAATTTAACCTAACCTATTACTATAAAGAAAAGAACAGCCTTAGCAAGTTTGAGATGAAACATATTGAAAACGTTAAAAAGAACAAGCATAATTGGCTGATGTAGAGAACACTTCTATGTTTGTGCGTCTTGTTCGAATTCTGGTAGTTCGGAAATTTTGTCTCACTTCTACATAAATAATGTGAGTGAAACCCTCCTGAGGTTTGTTATATTAGTAATGCATATTAATATGTGTTCTGGGCGATGATTCTTTCTACGCAGGCGGCATTTTCAGCTTCAGAGACGGATAAATTCAATACGTGAATTAAAATCTATCTTCTATCAAGTATGGAAATCTGAGTGGAAATTTTGAATTGAAGTTGAAATTGGTTATTCATTATAGATTACGTATGATATTCAAGTGGAGTGTTAGTGTTGTTTAGAATTTTAACAAAATACTACCTATTCCTATTATAATAATCAAGAATATAAATGATCTACAGAATCACCAAAATACATCTTAATTATGTGAAATGATACATATACTTCATTTCAGATATACTTGATAGCATAAATATTCCCATTTTTTTGAAGACATTTGTGCTCTTGATGGAATAATGGAGGCAATTTATGCATAATACCAGCCGTGATAATATCTGTAAAAGAGACACAAGTCGGCGCAAACTTCCTCTGAAGTTAGAATGAATTGAGCTAAGCGGTCAATGTCAGGTCGTCTATTAGCCCCCCACTGCCTTTTCTGAATTGTGTCAAGCAGATCCTCTACCGGACTTGAGAGTTAGAACGTGCAAAACATTGAAAAATGTTTATTGCGAGGAATTAGTGCAAGGAAAATTTTGGGTTGATCCTCATAGGGAAGCATCTCTCTACTCGTGTTGGCCTACTGGGGACCGTGGTCTGCAGTTTTTTATGACGCGAGATAAGACCAAATTATTCATCCCGAAGAACTCGAGCAGAAGCTATAAATGTGCTATCGTCTGGTACAACAAGTACGTTCCTTTGTTGATTTTTCCATTATACAGATTTTTCATGTCAACTTTATCGCATCTTTCTTATGAAATCTGAAATGTCCAAAACACGCTTATACACCTGCTTCCGTAGGCGAATTAATCCAATAGTTTCAATTAATTTTTTTCATTGTAATCGATGTCTAGGGCTTCTGTAGACGTCACAATGTCCCATCCGAGTCGTCCAATTCCGATAATTCGTCAGAAGCCACAAATGATCGATTATGCCCTAGAGTGGGTGATTTCTTTTTCTTTTACATTTCAAATATTTTCATAAAAAACAGCAACGACATTCTGCTGAGAATTGAAAAAACGTATAAACCGACGATATATATATATATATATATATATATATATATATATATATATATATATATATATATATATATATATATATATATATATATATATATATATATATATATATATATATATATATATATATATATATATATATATATATATATATATATATATATAGGGTGTCGCACCGGGAAATGAATCGACCAATATAGAACAAAGTACGGATCAGAAAATTTTGAAAATTTAGGTGATTACTAATGTCGCTATGGACAATCCAACCAAAATAATTACAAGCAGCTGGCACTTCCGCTTATACGGGAAGTCGATACCAACTTGCTTATTTCAAATGGAACACCCTATATATTTTTGAGTTTTCGAAAAAAACATGAAATTCTGAGTCAAAAAGGTGAAAGATACCCTACAAAAAAAAATATTTCATTAGAAATTCATGAATTGTTGTAATCATTTCATAAAATAGCCATGATAAGAAACAATCAGTCATTATCTTATGTCAAAAAATGCCAGCACGTTCAAATTATACCCATGAAGACTTTTTAAATTTGTATATTATCTATGGAGAATGTAATAAAGTAATATCAGGAACTTGCAGCACATTTGCTACTCGACATATTTTATGAAATGATTACAACAATTCATGAATTTCTAATGAAATATTTTTTTTGTAGGGTATCCTTCACCTTTTTGACTCAGAATTTCATGCTTTTTTCGAAAACCCAAAAATATATAGGGTGTTCCATTTGAAATAAGCAAGTTGGTATCGACTTCCCGTATAAGCGGAAGTGCCAGCTGCTTGTAATTATTTTGGTTGGATTGGCCATAGCGACATTAGTAATCATCTAAATTTTCAAAATTTTCTGATCCGTACTTTGTTCGATCGTTTCAGTTCCCGGTGCGACACCGTATATATATATATATATATATATATATATTTATATATATATATATATATATATATATTTATATATATATATATATATATTTGAATTAATATCACAGTCGTACTTATTTGTATTCAGAAGGTAAGGGAATCGACTAGAAGTTGAAAATTACTCTCTTTATTCCATGCCAAGCTTTCGAAAACCTTTTTGTTTCTTCTTCAGGGCTACTACAAAGGCAGTTAATAATTAGCATTGGTTTTTTTATAATTTTTAAAATTGTAATGAACTTACGGAAAATGAGATCAACAATGTTTCTCTGTTATCGTGCAAATGATCATTAGATTGGCTAAAATAAAATTATACTATATTAATATCACATCAGTAAACTTATCTCATAAAAACACACTGACAATTGACATCACTTGATCATTCAAACATATGACAGAATTTCTATGGTGAATTTACACAGATATCATAGAAAAAGAAACAAGTTGTCTAGCCTATGATATCTGTGTAAATTCACCATAGAAATTCTGTCATATGATTGAATGATCAAGTGATGTCAATTGTCAGTGTGTTTTTATGAGATAAGTTTCCTGATGTGCTATTACTATAGTTTAATTTTATTTTATCTAATCTAATGATAATATGCACGATAACAGAGAAAAATTGTTGATCTAATTTTCAGTAAGTTCATTACAATTTTAAAAATTATAAAAAAACCAATGCTAATTATTAACTGCCTTTGTAGTAGCCCTGAAGAAGAAACAAAAAGGTTTTCGAAAGCTTGGCATGGAATAAAGAGAGTAATTTTTCAACTTCTAGTCGATTCCCTTTACCTTCTGAATATATATATATATATATATATATTATATATAATATATATATATATATATATATATATAATATATATATATATATATATATATATATATATATATATATATATATATATTATATATATATATATATAAATATATATATATATATAATCTATATATATATATATATATATATAAATATATAAATATATATATAAATTGATATTTATATATATATATATATATAGTAATATATATATATATATATATATATATATATATATATATATATATATATATATATATATATATATATATATATATATATATATATATATATATATATATATATATATATATATATATGTATGTATAATAAATAAATATGCAAATATCTATTTATATATTAAATATGGTTATTGGTTACATATTTCCATTGTATATATACTAAGTTTGTTTCTTTGGAAGTAACAGGTTTTGTAATTAGTAACTTAACCCAAAACTTTCTTCAAGTAATATTCTCTAGACATTTCTGGGGTGAACCTCTTTCATTAGTAAAATAATATGATGTTCAAAAACTTATTTGACATTGAAATTTTCGAGACTGAGTTCTTCAAAGTTTATATTTATTATACTGATATACTTCAAAGTTTATATTCATTATACTGATTTAAGAAGTTTGAAATTAATTCAAAATTGAAAATGATACTCCTAGTTTTCAAGATCAAATGAGTATGTTTTACTCTGAAAATGAGAATGTTCTATAGAAAATATATTATTAGCCATCGTTTCTTATTTAGCAAATATTAAAAACTATAAATTGTTTGTGCTATCAATTTTAATGGTTCCAAGAGGAAAATCATGAGTTTTAGTAATTTCCTATTGGAACTCAGAAAACTAGCCATATTTATGTAAAGTTGTCTCAACTTCCCAAATATTTCGAAGTTCATTCTGGTTTAAAAAATTTTATCAGCTCATCTCAGAATTTTTCCCATATGAAGATAACGATGTCATTACAGAAAATTTTATGACTCTGATAAATATTTACTGGTTCAGTTTTCACATATGACGTGTTTAAATTGGATATCAAAAGCGGAGTAACATCCGATTATTACACTAATTAAACTAAATTGTTAACGGAAGTATACTTATTTTACACTTAAATTCATTGAAACCTCGCGTAATATTCCCATGAAGCACCGCAAAAACCTTCCACCCTATGTTGAAAGTTCATTCGCAAAAAAAGGAGACGGAAGCATTCAAACATGTGTCAGCATCTTTCGAGTCATGAGAAACTGTAAAGAAATAAAGACTGGAAATACTCATTTTACCCCTTTTCCTCATTAAAAAACGCATGCAGCTCCAGAGGCGGCGCGCGTGATGCAGGGCAGATGTGATTCCTTTCCTACAAAAATTGATGAATCAGTATGATAATATTTTTGATTATTTCAATATATTTGGACACGATTAAAGTTCATTGAAAAATTTTAAAATCAAGTCATGACTGAAATTTTAAATCTTGATTTATTGAAGGTCTCTGTATATAATTCCCTGATTTACTCATGGTATCTTATATCCTCCAGTTTGTGATTTCAAATTAAAATTCGTTAAACAGAAGAACGATTTTATTTTGATATTCCAATGTCAGATCGAAATTTTCAATAGGTGAAAATCACTTATCTGTGAAATTTATTATAGTTATCATTAAACCTATGCTACTCGGTTCATATCATTTATTCTTGTTATATCTCTTTTTAGAACGAGGTACCTTCACGCAGCTTGTGGTAGTAGTTGGCAAGTAGAAGTCGTCACGTAACGATTGACAAATTATATGGATCTTCCTCGGAATACAGCAAGATATGGTCATCAGCACTCTATGAAAATCAATATTGAAATGGATTTTGACGTTGAACGAGAAGCGAAGACTTCCACACAAAACTTAAGATGCTAACAGCACATCAAATTTGTTATTATGTTTCACGGGTAACTGAATAATACAAACTTGAGAATTTTCTAAATATAGTGATTTTTATGAAGTTTTTTCAGCACATCTATGAAACTTCAATATATTATTAGAAATAATTTATATATTTGTTTTTGTTTTAAATCATACTTTTTAATGAAGAACTGCGTAAAAGAAGTATGTGTTACAAATTTAGAAAAGTAAGCTAATAAAATCGTATAACTCGATACAGGTTTTTTGTGTTTTGAAAACGTTTAAAATACATGTAATTCCGGCGTTTACTATTTACTGCGGGCATCGTGGTTAAAGAAAATAGTTGAAATCAATGAAGGAACGTATCTCAACATCAACATAATCCACGTAAAAAATTTCAACCCTCTATTGTGAAAAAAAAGTTTGCGAAGTGCATCGCGTACTGTGGAGGTTTCCAAAACCACGAAAAAAGAAATATCTACGTGAAAATAACGGCGGTTTGAAAAATTCAACCAAATTTTGATTGTTTTGTTATGCAACGAAAGAAATAATAGGTACCAAATCAGACATAAACATTTTTCGAAAATCGTGGTCTGCGAGGTTTAAAACGGATAGTAAAACTATTCCCGCACCTGACTAATTTCCTTTAATACACTGCAATAGTTTGTATTCTATGGGATAAAATACGACTAAAAAAACTATATCGCAGAAAGCTGCATTAGAAAAGCAGGTTTTCAAAACGAATCCAGTTTGAACAAATTATTCATTCAATTATGATTTCTGTTCCAAATCCAAAAAACAGAAATTGCGCCCTTTATCGTGTAAACAATATGTATTTCCTCCTCTGGAGGGTCATCTCCCCAACCAATTTATATAGAAATAAATACCTTCCAAAATATCATACGAAACTACCTACATACAAAGTTTCAACCCTATGGTCCCAAAATTGCGCCATCTATCATGTAAACAAGATAAATTTTTTCTCCTGGGGGGTCAACCCCCAAGCAATTCCTGCCAAAACCAATCCCATCCAATATATCATACGAAACTACCAACTCACAAACTTTCAATCCTATTGCTGCAAAATTACGCCCTTCAACATGTAAACATTATTTATTTCTTCCTCCAGGGGGTAAACCCCCCAACCAATTTGAACCAAAACCAATCTCATCCAAGATATCTGTCGAGAATACCTACTTACAAACTCTCCACCTTATTACTCCAAAATTGCGAGCTTTATCGTGTAAACAAGATTTATTTCCTCCCCATGGGGTTAACCCTCCAACCAATTAAAACGAAAAACAATCCCATTAAAGATATCATACTAAACTACCTATTTACAAACTCAACCCTATTGCTACAAAATTGCGCCATTTATCCTGTAAACAAAATTTATTTTTCCCCCAGGGGGGTGAACCCCCCAACCAATTCGAACCAAAAACAATCCCATCCAAGGTATCATACGAAACTACCTATTTACAGGCTTTCAACCCTATTGCTTCAAAATTGCGCCCGTTATCGTGTAAACAACTTTAAAATGAATAAGCTTATACATACGAACATATATATATATATATATATATAAATATATAAATATAAATATATATATATTATATATATATATATTATATATATATATATATATATATATATATATATATATCTATATATTTTTTTCGTAATATTTTCTTGGTGTTAGGTCACATTAAATGATGCATTTCAGTTGTCGTGCAAATGATTGTTTATTGTTGACGTTTCGGCCATTTTATAGCCTTTTTCAAAATCTATAAACCTTAACGTAGATAATCAACATTTTGAATTGAAACACAGAGAACAAAACATTCTTATCACATATACTTATCACAGTCAACGGCGTCAGTTATTTCTTTTTTTTAATGTTGATGTTTCAGTGATAAGTAGGTTTAATAGTGCAAAAATGAAATTTGGTAAAATATTATGTTGAAATCTACGCTGCAGGTTTACATTTGTAAATTTGATATGATTCATTCTGAGTTTAAGGAAAGTTGGTTGTAAATTTTCGGCTTTACAACGTTATAAGAATATCCGCCGGTTTTTTTGGTGGGAAATTTTCTTCGAGACCTTCTCATATCCTTTCAAGTTAGAAATAACTGACGCTGTTGACTGTGATAAGTATATGTGATAAGAATGTTTTGTTCTCTGTGTTTCAATTCAAAATGTTGATTATCTACGTTAAGGTTTATAGATTTTGAAAAAGGCCATAAAATGGTCGAAACGTCAATAATAAACAATCATCTGCACGACAACTGAAATGCATCATTTAATGTGACCTAACACCAAGAAAATATTACGAAAAAAATATATATCAGGACAAAGAAAAACCAAAACTGAAAAAATATATCTATATATATATATATTAATATATATATATATTATATATATATATATATATATATATTGAGATATATTATATATATATATATATATATATATATATATATAGAGATATCTTATAAATATAATATATATATATATATATATATATATATATATATATATATATATATATATATATATATATTGAGGATAGGAATTCGTTGCTGATCAGTATGAAGTAAAACGTAAATACGAGCATAGTTGACAGAGATAAATGAAGTATTTGATGTTTGAATTTATTCCTAACCTGCAAAATACTTTAACCGTTTTTTCTGGTTCACTCTTACTTAGTTGACATGATGTAAATGATTTTTAGGAGTTTTTAAGTTGATTTGGATGTGTTACAACTATAATTTCACTACTGAGTTTGTAAGATATTTTCCATTTTGCGTCAATTTATGTTTTGCTGAGGTCACTATATATATGTGATGGTAGTAATGGTTTTTTAAAAATGTTTAACATCCTTGTACTCATCCTCACCAAAGATGTAATTGCTCAAAACTACAATAAGTTGCAACTGTTACTACTGTTTTTAAACTTTTTTAGAATCCCTGGAGATGGAAATAATCAATAAAATTTCCGAAAGCTTGGATCAACTTTACTTATATATATATATATATATATATATATATATATATATATATATATATATATATATAAGATATATGAAAATTGAGTTTTTGGTGCCAAGCATCATAAAAAGTCATGAAACGAAAAACTATCAGTGTCCTAGGTCCATCTTTGCTAATCGCACCCATTTTAATAAGCAGGTTTTCAAAGTGAAAACCTGCTAAAAATCGAAAAATAACAACAACACCGCACATGTTTTCATCTGTCGTACTCCTATTGAGTGACTATTCATGTATTTCAATGTATTTTACAGCAAATACTCTTCCTTGGCAGTGTTTGATTAACATTCAGAATCAATTACTGATTCCACGTGCCGCTACTCAGTAGCACAGTTAATTACCAACGGCATATAAAATTACCACAAATACCAGTGAAAATCTTCTGGAGTGGAAATTCAAACTGACGATATTTACCATATGCTATTTGCACAGTAACCTCCCTCTCATAGCTCTCAGTTCTATGACAGTTCATGAGAATATAAACAGATTTAAATGAACACAGTTCTCATTCAATTTGTAATTTTTAGAATTCATTTTATTAGAAATGCTAGTCATGTGACTTCAAACGTTAGATCATATATAAGTCTGCGAAATTATTTAAACAATTGATCTGCGATCATTAAAAATATCAAAATTGTGTTGGTTGTCTACTACGCCACTGGGATAATCCTAAAAAACAGCACCCTTCCTCTGTGACACAGTAACTGTGTAAAATTCACCCTTTCCTGTTGAAAAAAGATTGAAAAAGAAAGGCATGCATGTGAGTAACACAATCTGGGATTTTAAAACCTTTAGGGATAAACACAGCTGGCGCTACCTTTAGTGAATGATTTGCAGTATTCTCCAAGATGAACGAGAACTCAAACGTAATGAGAAACGGATAGAAATATATAATTGAAATTATTGATTTCAAGATTCTTCCGTATTTGTAGTCGCTCCTAGTGGACGTTAATGTTTCCAACAATATTGTATTTATTTTCATGATTTATAAAATATATTAGGTATATTAAATTTTTAGTTATTATAATTTTAATTGTTGAAATTTGTTACCTAATCACACAATTGAGTATAAAATTAAGAAACTGTCATTAAAGGAATTTTGAAATCATTTAGAAATGATAAGACATGAAAAACGTGTTCGTTGGTTCTTGGTACTTTATTAGTCATATTTTCCCATGAGATACATACTATTGCAGTCTATCAAAGGAAAGCAGTACAGAGTAGTTTTTTATGAGTTTTGGACTTTCTAGATCACGATCTTCGAAAAAATGTTCATGCCTGAATATATATATATATATATATATATATATATATATATATATATATATATATATATATATATATATATATATATATATATTATATATATATATATATATATATATTATATATATATATATATATATATATATATATATATATATATAATATATATATATATATATATATATATATATATATATATATATATATATATATATATATATATATAATATATATATATATATATATATATATATATATATATATATTTCGAACTGTTGTTGTCTGTGTACTATTTCTAATCTCTTGATAATTATATCGTGGCGAAAAGTCAACTTTTTAATAAAATCGAGTTTTTTGAGATTCAACAAGTCTGTTATTGCTGATAATTATCAAGAGATTATATATATATATATATATATATATATATATATATATATGAAAATTTTTTCGAAAATCGTGGACTAGGGAGTCTAAAATGGATGAAAAAATACTCCCGCGCCTGACTGAATTCCTTCGATATAATGCAATAGTATGATATGATGTATGAATAACGATTGATCCACAATTGAGATGGAACAAACATATAAAAAACCTTGTTATTAAGATAAGAGGCCTTCTTCACAAATTCAAATACTTACGTAAATATATAAGCTCGATAAAATATTCTACCAAGCACTGGTAGAATCTCAAATTAGCTATGGGATAATTGGATGGGGAGGTGCTTACCATTGCCACATAAAGCCCTTGGAGATCATCCAGAAATGGGTACTAAAAATTATATATCAAAAGAAAAGCACCTTTCCCAGCCAACAGTTGTTCGAGATCTCGGAAGTACTAGATGTTAGACAGTTATATGTTCTAAAAATTCTTACAAACATAATATCAGAGAAAATACCTGTTAGTACGTTGCATCATGAACATACAACAAGGGGAAAAGAACATACATACCTGATTCCTCAATGTAAAAAAAGTATTGGCCAAAGAAGTTACACCTACCTTGCGCCAAAAATTTTGAATATAGTTCCTGATCACCTGAAAAACATAAAAAGCATTAAAATATTCAAAAAACGAATGAACACTTGGATCAATATTGAAAATAGAGAAGTAATTAGTAACTTGATGAATGATACTTGAAAAGTATTTCATAATAGTGAATTATTGCAAAATACATCAACTGTGACAATAATTTGAAAGATTCAGTAGTTTATTACTTACCTCATAAAGTGAATATCTAGTGTGAAGAAGAAGAAGAAAAGAATTTTATCACAACATGAACTTTGCGCTGCTTATGTAATTCAGTCGTTTGTTCTTCATAGATAAATTTTTGTTTGTTTTCTTTTTACTGTTTTAACCATCATGGAATACTTTTAATTTTAGGAATTTATATTATTTTAATATCACGTACAGGTTATAGTAATATATACCTCTGTGATGTAATAGGTTTATGCTCCGAAATAAACTTTATTATTATTATTATTATTATTATTATTATTATTATGTATGAGATGCAATACTACGAAAAACACGAGAATAGCAGAGCTTCGTCTCTAATGTCGTATTTTCCGCGCGAAGTGCATCGCGTCAAGAAGCGATTCGAACGAAATAAATTGAAGTTTCAAAATTACTCTTTAAAAGTAATCCAAAATGAAAATTAGAAAATAATTCATTTTATTGAAAAAATACAAAAAAAAGAGGAAACTTCGATATCAACTCAATCAACGTACCAGATTTCAACCCTCTTATTCAATTCGCGGAAGCTGTGCCACGAGAAAACTAGAAAATATTCTACGTAAAACTAACATTGTTAAAAAAATTTACCCAAATTTTGATAGCTTCGTTCTGCCTCGAAAACAACCAAACAAATCAAATTTCATCTCATTTGCTTTGATGGGAGCCGATGGAGATGCAGATACTTACCGGGAGACAAGGGCGCACCCAGGATTGAGTTTCAGGGGGGGGGGCTGCATCAAAATGTGATATTTAAGTGAGAAATTAAATAATTTATTCATTAAATATAAACTCACATATATGTTGTATAAGAAACAAAACATATATTTACCTATTGTACTATTGTACATAATTCGCTAAATCAACATGCAAAATTTATGTAAGAAACAAGATTTACTCCTCAAATTTTTTTGTTACTATTATAAATCTCGGGAGGAGGGAGGGGGGCTGCAGCCCCATGGCACCCCCCCTGGGTACGCTACTGCCGGGAGAATTCCTGAAAAATTTCCAACAAATTGAAATCGATATATACATATCTCTAAAACAGTTAAAAAACCAATTTAATTGGTATTCATTCAATATATATATATATATATATATATATATATATATATACTATATATATATATATATATATATATATATATATATATATATATATATATATAAATCTCTTGATAATTATTAGCAAATAACAGGCTGGTTGAATCTTAAAAAAACTCGATTTAATTAATAAGTTGACGTTTCACTATGACATTCATTAGTTATTCAAAACTTTTGAAAAAAAATTTGAAAATTCTTTGACATTTATTTGACTTGAAAAAATTGGGAATAGATAAGATTTGATCTGTCTTGTTAATAAAATTCTTTCAGTCTAATATTAACATTTCAAAATTGTTATTATTAGAAGGCAAGGGAAACTACAGAAACCTTTACCTATGTAATGTTCGAAAATAATAATAATAGGAGGGTACTATTTATTTACAGAAAGAAATTAGTCACGGGAAATATTAAAAAAGTAGAGTAGAATTATCCGGTATAGAACGTTTATACGGAAGCAGCCATCCGAGGAATCTCGGATGGAATTAATCGCCTCCGTGGCAAAGTTTTTGACCAAATCTCCCATACCGGAGAGAGTTCAAACAATAAACCACAAATAAGTGATTTTCTTCCATAAACAGAGGATTTTATTATTAAACTATTTTCATAAAATTTTTAATCCAATACTTAGCTACGCCGTTCTGATGAGGACCAAAGAGTCCGAAACACGTGTCAACGGCTGCTTCCGTTATAAACGTTCTATACCGATAATTCTTACTCTACTTTTTTAATATTTTTCCCGTGACTAATTTCTTTCTGTTAAATAAATAGTACCCAATTATTATTATTTTCGAACATTACAATAGGTAAAGGTTTCTGTAGTTTCCCTTGCCTTTCTAATAATAACAATTTTGAATGTTAATATTAGACTGAAAGAATTTTTTAACAAGACAGATCAATCTTTATTCAATTTTTTCAAGTCAATAAATGTCAAAGAATTTTCAATTTTTTTTCAAAAAGTTTTGAATAACTATGAATGTCATAGTTGAAACGGTCAACTTATTTAATTAAATCGAGTTTTTTTAAGATTCAACAGCCTGTTATTGCTAATAATTATCAAGAGATTGAAAATAGATCACGGGCAACAACAATTCGAATAAATAATTATATATATATATATATATATATATATATATATATATATATAATATATATATATATATCAAACAAGAAATGTTTACGTAAAAATGGTGGCCGTTAGAGAAATTTGCCCAAATATAGATAGTTGCGTTTTTACTCGAAAACAACTCCACATATCCAATTTCAAATCATTTGGTCTGATGGGAACCGCTGGAGATGCCGATATATACCGGGAAAAATATACATAAGAAAACAATAAATCTCTATGTTAAATTGGAGACGGTAAGAAAAATTTCCACAGCTATCGAAAGTTTCATTCCGCCTCGAGAAAAAGAACAGCAGGTACCAGATTTCCAAGTATTTGGTTTGAGGGTAGCCGCTGCAGATGACAATGACTTTCACTGCAATAGAATTTAAATTTTGGGGAAAATGCAACTGAAAAACAGATGAAGAAAGATTTTTGTGATTTAAAAATTTAATTATATTGCCAACTAAGCAACAAGTCCATAATTTTTTGGTGAATTCCAGGTGAAATAATCATCGACACTACATCAATATGCGGTTGCTACATCATTAAATTACAAAAATGGAAATTAAACCGATGAGAAACTGAAATTAATTAAACATTGTCGTTTCGATTATCGCTTCCATAAATTTTCTCAAGAAAGCGGACTTCTTCTGTTGTAATACAAGAAACTATTCATATTACATGTTTTTTAATTAATTACTTAATTATGCTTGAGAATGTTCGGAATTTACCTTGTAGAGGTATGTATAATTCAGCTGCTGATTGTCATCGCTCATTTTGATGTGAGAAGAAGTAATTGAAGAAGTTGACAAAAGAAAGAGATGATGATAATTTATGAATATCACATTTCATATATAATTTTATTTACATTAGTATTTCTGTCGAATAAAATGATAAAATATGAAGATCACCATGGCCAATTTAATTGGATCAACCTTATATAATATGACTGAAACAAGTTGTTATAATAAAATGTTTTCAAAATATTTGTATAAAAAAATTCATTCTTCCATATTTTTCAATTAACTTCCCGTTCATTATGAGATAATTATGTTTGTTCTTATATATTTAAGATTTCTTTGTTTCTGTGTGTTTTGTATTTTACATATTTCTGTACTTGTATCGTACTGTAACCCCATACGCTAAATAATTATAAGATGACATAAATAGTATTGTTATATTTCAATTCATCGGAATAAAAATATTTTATTATATTGAATTTGACACAATTGAAACTAATCACCACCAGTTTTAAACAAAGACTGAGGATTTCCTAGTGAGTACATAGTTAAGATTAAAATTGAAGAATAGGTAATTGAATATGCGTTGAATTTTTGGAGCACTCAAATTGCGGAGTATGCCACTACGAGACTTTCATAGTAGAAATAGTGTCTCAATTTCATTAATAAAGGGGACAAAGATCTCCGAAACGTTTGAAGATAAGTTTTGAATAAATTGACCTGTTGTGTTATAACCACAAATTTCCTTTCTCGTATATATATATATATATATATATATATATATATATATATATATATATTATAATATATATATATATATATATATATATATATTAATTATCTATTCGAATTGTTGTTGCCTGTGAACTATTTCTAATCTCTTGATAATTATTAGCAATAACAGGCTTGCTGAATCTTAAAAAAACTCGATTTATTAAAAAAAGTGACGTTTTCGCCACGACATTCGTGGCTTTATCAAAACTTTTCTTGATAAAGCCACGAATGTCGTGGCGAAACGTCAACTTTCTAATAAAATCGAGTTTTTTAAGATTCAACAAAAACTGTTTATTGCTAATAATTACCAGAGATTTATATATATAATATATATATATATATATATATATATATATATATATATATATATATATATATATATATATATATAAGCCAGAAGAAAACTGTGGCAATTGGTCTAGCTGACAGGGCTATTAAACTTTCAGATCATAGATTCAGAACTGACGAAATAAAAAAAGCAAAAGAAGTTCTAAAACAGAACAATTATCCCTGCAACATGGTAAATAAAATTTTTGTTAGTCGAATGAAGAAATTCACTGAAGAAAACGAGGGTGGAATTCGCGATAGACAGAGTTTCACATCGTTTCCGTACATATATGGACTGTCGGAGAATATACAGAAGGTACTGGAACCCAAAAACATAAAAATTGGGCATAAAACTCAAAACACTTTTAAAAGAAACTACTCCAAATTAAAAACAAAAACTCATGTTAATAAGACAACACATACCATATATGAAATTCCATGTTCAAACTGTGATGCTGTATATATCGGACAATCGAGCCAATACTTGTCAAACCGTTTAAACGGACATAAATATGATAAAAAAAATATAACAGCCCTTTCAAACCATTAAGCTCAATACAAACATGAGTTCCAGTTTGAGAATACCAAAATACTACACAGGGAAACCAACAAGAGAAAACCAGAAATCCTGGAAATGATATATATATATATAAAAAAGAATAATCGCCCTATAAACGAGAAAACATATATTAAAAATTTGAGCAAAATATAC
>JARQZK010004459.1:200000-217283 GCA_030704885.1 Cynegetis impunctata | reverse complement strand
ATCCCTGCTTTACCCCTATAATTGTCTCAAACTCCCTCGATTCTTCATTATTCGTTCTTACTGTTCTTGTTATCTTTGTACATTATCTTTATGATCTTTATTATTCTTTTATCAATTCCTCTTTTTTCTAATACTATCCATATGTCTTCTCTTCTCACTCGGTCGAATGCTTTTCAAGGTCTATAAAGCATACATGTATGTCCCTTCCTCTACTTATTATTTTTTCACTGATTTGTCGTGAATACATATAATTCTACGTATACAAATCGGCTAGAAATCAGAAACTCAAATGAATTCATGAATATTTCTGGAAGTTAATTCAACAGAGGTGGTACCTAAAAAAAAATGCAACTATTAGTTTTCTGCGATTGTCAGAAGGCAGTGAGAAAATAGTTAAAATATTAATTAGTATCAATATAATACTTCAATGATTATCTTTGCCAGATGATCTACACGATCACAAACCTACTGAACAAGGTGCGAAAGCATTTCAAGC
Source organism: Cynegetis impunctata (assembly GCA_030704885.1). NCBI lineage: Eukaryota > Metazoa > Arthropoda > Insecta > Coleoptera > Coccinellidae > Cynegetis > Cynegetis impunctata. The sequence goes on along the minus strand of JARQZK010004459.1, from coordinate 216,787 downwards.
ATTATAAGTGACAATTTACTGTGAACTGCTTTTACATATTGACTTTAGCTTGAAGTGAGAACTTGTCGAATCTAGTGTGTCGAGCTGCTGGAGGAACTATGGTTCTCACTTGAAAGTTGACGATTTGCAATATATCTATCCTATTACCTGCCTTAGGGTATTTACAGAGTAGAGCCGGGATGTACGCTGGTAGCCGGGATGGTAGTTTACTCGTTCACTAGATGAGTGCCTGGCAGAATCAGAGGGGGCACACGTTGACGCTCTTCGCTTTCTAGCAGGTTCAGCTTCAGTTGCTTGTTGTCATTCAATATGTGGCAGACGGGACTGGCGTAATAAAAAGGCGGTTGCAAAATGCGCAGGCGCTAGCTGTTCCAAATAGCTTTAAGCTATGTAAACGATCGGGGTAGCAATTATATTTCTATCCATCCAGGATCCCTGCGCCCATCGAGGTAACCAGCCAGGCTCCACTGTGCATGGGTACGTTGACAACTGTGGAAAGATTGTTACATCGCAGTGAGCGAGTAAGCTACCATCCCGGCTACCAGCGTACATCCCGGCTCCACTCTGTAACCACCCTAAGGGTACCTACACAGTGGCGCCGGGATGTACGCTGGTAGCCTAGCTGGTCGCCTGGCTGCAAGAATTACCTTCGTAGTTTCTTATGGGGTACCGTACGTGCGCGCAGTTCCGGTCGATTGTATGCTAGCGGGCTATCTCGCTGGTCGCTCGAAAAACAACATTTTACATTCTACCAGCTACCAGCTACCAGCGACCAGCCAGGCTACCATACAGGCGCGTTGTGCGGATACCCTAAAATAAGAACCATATATCAATCTGCAACTACTCCTGTCGATATTATTCACCAATTGAGAGTTTGACTCGCCAACTAGCATTCGGGAGCTCCCAGGTTTGAACCCCTGAGAAATGATCATTTTTGTTGACAAGAAATTGGATCCGTTCTGGGTAATTTCTCTGCACCTTCTTCATCACTCTGTTGATTCTGTTTATTCATTCGCTCTGAGTTGAGGGCATTCCCCTGCATTTGATTCTCATACGATCATTAACTTGTAAGGATAAAACTTCAATTGCTCATGTTAAATGCCTCTAACGCTACAAGTATTCATAGGCAGTGCCCATGACTGGCATTCTACGAAAAGTCCAGGATTTCTAAAAAAATCCTACTCTCTGCGTTTCCAGGTTGACGTGGCGATCTAGAGACTTCTTTTGGTATCTGTTTGTGTTTGATCAATGAAACTTCTGCGCGGAGAGAATGTAGCCAACATGAGATGGTGTTTCTTATGGCCTTGCATCTCGACGAGGAATGTTGGATTCGAAACGAAATGCTTGCAAAGTCAACGAAACGGACCCGCTATTTTTGACTTAAACGTCATACGTTAACACAATGTGTTATATCGTTTATATATATATATATATATATATATATATATATATATATATATATTTATATATATATATATATATATATATATATATATATATATATATATATATATATATATATATATATATATTTCGGATAGGGACTCCCTAATCACCTATTGGTATGAAATATACTGTACGACCTTCTCTCACACGTACAAAATATACATTAAATATTTCATAAAAATCAGTCCAGCCGTTTCGGAGGAGTGCGACCACAAGCACAGTGATACGAAATTTTTAAATAAATAGATACCTATATGAATATGTATATATACAAATATCCAAAATTTCTCGTGATGAAAATAGAGCGATAATCAAATATCCCATTGTCTCATGTTTCGAACTCGAGCTGACTAAACAAAACAAAGTCATCAAACAACACTATTCGTTTCGGAGGTTCCATCTTATCCTATTTTTGAAAAGGATTCGCGAAAAAGGTAAACTCGTAAATTATTTGGAGATGGGAAACTTATCTCGATCCTGACCGACCAAAACCGTTGGTAGATGTAAAATAACCTGAAATAATATTGGAAAAAGCAGTCGTTGATAAATCTTTTGCAGTAATAGAAGTCTGGAGGACTTTGGTTTTCGATATATAGTAGGAAGCCAGAGAATTGTGGCATCATATTGATTGCATATCCACAACTTCAAGCTGCGAAGTCTTTCACGTTCCGAAAGCAATATGTTTTTATTGAAACGATTATATCGAGTTTTTTGTTGGAGGTTGCTCCATTATGACATATATGTATAAGTTCATTGAGATATTTTAATATAATAATTATTGTAAACTATTTAGTCTATGTGTATTTAGAAAATCTATCGAAAAAGTTATTCTTCTACAACCGTAACACAATACTGTTCTTTCCTAACTGTTTTTAGTTGAACAATATAGTCTTCAATTTTATGTCCTCACCTGATAACACAATGAAGTCATTATGTTATTATTATACAATTTATCACATCTTCCATGGAATGCTAAAATTCGAGCAACGAATAGTGACAGTTCTGTTCAGTTAGATTTTATAACTAGAATCAATGAGCAGCGAAAGTTACTCTGAATTTACTCCCTTCGAAATTAAAGAGGCGTCATCAACTGAAAAAATTTTATTATTCAATTTATGTACCTAATCACATTATGTTTAACATTCAATGCACAATTTGATGCATTTTGCTAGTTGATTGCAAGAACTAACTGATTTTTCAAATGCGTGTTAGAGGATGCATAATTTTTTTTTAAAATAATGTAAGTAGTAGGTGACAAATAATTGAAAACTGTACGCTATTTAAAACAATGAAGTAATATTATGATTTTATTTAGAATACATTTTACATTGCACACAAGGTCTAATTCCCAATCTGATTCGATATCTTATAAACATGAGTATAACTATAGTTATTAACGTAACAAGGCCGATATGTAGCAAATAACGGATGAGGTTGGATATTGTAGGCGCAGCCGAGGATTATAACTAACCGAATCCGTTATTTGCGTATCGACGGTGCGTCGTTAAAAATTTTTAGTAATCCCGTTGAAAGATTATATTTTGATTCCAAAGAAAGAAAAAACCCCGCACCTCGCAATTCTAAAGAAAAATCCCAAAGTCGTGCACTCTGTTGTCATGGAACAGTTTGACAGTTTTATAAACAACGTCAGTTTTTTGTGTTCTCAAGTTCGATTTAACGACGACCATGGATGAAATTGATGAAATTGAGGAACAAAATCAAATTCCCTTAGAAATATTGGGAGAATCATGTGCAGTGCAGCGAGTGTTGATTAACTGCCGAAAATAACTCAAGAGCGATATCGAAAAAAATATGAAAATTTTGAAATGTGGCGTAAAAGCAAGAATGAAGAGGTGGTTAATGAAGATGTATTATTAGCCTATGCGAAATTGAAATCAAAGGTTTATTCTCCGAACTCGCTGTGGACCAAGATTTCAATGTTGTTATTGTAAGCAGAATGATGTTTTGAAATGAATATTTGAACTAGTAATTTCTTAACGGCCGCCGGCCGTTATGAAATTATAATGGCCGGCGGCCGTTAACACTGACTCTTCAATTGTCATCTGAATACCGCTAAATCAAAATAACAGTATGGGATTACGAAAAAACTATAACGTTATTTCTAGATGCAGACGTGTATGTGTTTCACAAGCTGGGGGGGAATCGCCCCCCCCTGTATCCGCCACTGAGAGGAGGAGGACGTTACGCCTGCGATTGGATCCTGGCCTGAGCTACTCAACTGTTTAATTTGACAGAGTATTATGAAAAAATACTTTATTTGATGATTTCTATCTAAAGGATAGATTGCAGTTCTTCATTCAAATCTTCCATTTAGTTTTTTTTTCTATATCAAAAAAAGATTCAGCGTCGTTGGCTTGACATTATCATCAAATTATTCTCTGTTATTGTTACATAGAGACAAGTTAAAATCTTTCAGATTGATTGGGCCGATACATAGTGTAAATTAATAAACATATTTAAACAAAGGATAATAATAACGCTTTACAAATTTATTAAATGAAATAACGCATGACGCACGTCTCAGTGAAACTTCACCTTCTTCAGATGCTAAAGGCATATTACTTATGTTTCTCCGTTATATCTAGAACAGGAAATAAAGAGATGGCAAATTATGTAGAAAGGGTAAATAGGAGGATGGTTACAAATAGTTATTAGACTAGTTAAAACCAATTCTAAACTGCTAGTCACGTAATAAAATAAAGTGGAAACTCATTGTTTCGAATCCTTTGGTAAAACAACCTTACTCTTCAATTAAATTACACAAACCAGGCTATACATTCACTACAGCACCATCAGTGTTTCTGTCGCATTTTATAATAGAAATAATTCAATATTATTGTAAATTTCAGCCTAAATTCTCAATCAAAAACTCTTATGATTTAGTCAATAAAATTGAAAATACTTAATTGCCACTTAATTCTAAATTGATGTCCTGGGATGTTGTTAATCTTTTTCCAAGTATACCACCCAAGGTTCCTTTAACCCTAATAGAAAAATTCCTTGATAGCAATCTTGATAATCCTTTCATGAAATCAGATATATTGTCATTTTTGGAATGTCTGGAACAGAATTACTTTAGTTTCAATGATAAGATTTATAGCAGTACTGAAGGCTCAATTATGGGAAACCCTATGAGCCCTCTGTTGGCTGAAGTATTCATGGATAATTTTGAACAATTGATTCATGGTCATCCTGCTAGTCGACAATTTGTTTATTGGTGTAGATATGTGGCAACATTAGGCAACATTCATCAACACTTTACACCCTAATATAAAATTCATTTTAGAGATGGAAAAATATAACTCAATTAACTATTTGAATTTGAAAATGACAAAAGTAAATAACAAACATAATTCTTCAATTTTTCGCAAACCATCACACACTGATAGCGTCATACATAGTACTTCCCTACATCCAACACAAAATGGCAGCTTTCAATAGTATGGTACATCGTTTAGTAAATATTCCACTTTCAAACGCCAATTTTAACATCGAGAAAAATATAATTAAACAAATTGCGTAAATAATAATTATAACCCCATAATAATAGACAATATGATAAAAAGTTTTTCAAAAATGCGAATAGCCAGGTTTACCCCCTTACTAAAAATAATATCAAATATAACAGCGTCATTTTCATCGGATATTCAAGTAGAAAACTTAAATCTCTCTTATCTAAGCACAACATTAACATTGCTTATCGTACCGGTAATAATTCAGGAAATCGTTTGAAAAATGATTAACCCAAAGTTCATAAAGATAATAAATCAGGAGTTTATAAAATTAATTGTGGCGATTGTGATAAGTTTTGCATTGGTAGAGCTTTCAGAAGTTTTCAAACTAGAATTTCAGAACACAAACGTAGCTTTGTTAATCAAAAATCGGATTCACATTATGCAAACCATTTAATCCAAGAAAATCACTCATTCAATTTCGATTTTAAATATTAAATACTGAAAGTAAGGGAATTAAACTTATTTTTTAGATTCATTACAGATAAATAAATACAAGCATTCCGGTCTCCTATCAAATAGCCAAATCGATTTCAAGTCCCCTTCTGAATCTTCTCAAAATTACCGAACTACCTGACTAGCAGTTCAGAATTGGTTTTTTCTATTGTAATAATTATTTGTAACCATCCTCCTGTTTACCCTTTCTACATAATTTGTCACCTCTTTATTTCTTGTTTTCGATATAACGGAGCAACATAATTTGGCTTCAGCATCTGAAGAAATTATGAATATTCACCGAAACGTGCGTCATACGTTATTTCATTTAATAAATATGTATATTGTTATTATTAACCATTGTTTTAATATAAAATCTTTCGCTTTAGAATACTTGTTCAAATGCACCAAGCTGTACTCTTAATGTGAATGTAAATAAGAGTCCTCGGTAGCCGAGTGGTAAAGTTTGGCGTTAGTATACCGAGGGTCTTGAGTTCGATTGTACATGTTGGGAAAATACACAAATTCAAGCTCATTGGCCATTTGGAACCGACATTAATCTGTAGTTCCCTTGAGATGAAATAATTTGAAAGAAATAATAGTTGAGTACTAACGTATCCGTGTAATAAATGTCAATGCTGTTAAATAACAATGACCAATATTATTTCGCGGTCAAGGTTTCAAACTCTAGTAGAAAAAATGTTGTTTCGAACTCATGAGGATGAGTAACCTGCTTTTTCTTTCCGCACTTATTCTCGTGAGGAAAAGTAGTAGCAGGTAATTTGTCTGCTAAGTGCGAAAAACTCGAACTTTCAGAACGCAAATGCGTGCCAAATAGAAAACCTTTTGAGATACTAGCAAACATGAGGTTTTCTAAAAGACTAATGTTATTCCTTACTTAATTATACGTTGGCGTAATCAACATAAAAGTATCATTATCTACTCTTATAACGGTAGATATTTGAAAAGTTGATCAATATAATACACTAAACGCTCCATATTCGAGGGGGTGTGTTCTGTAAATATGCCTCGAATACAGAAACCGTCGAAATGGTAATTTGTATGACACTATAATATGTTCGGAGGTTCCAAAATAGAAAAACATCAAAATACAATCGATTTAATTGGAAATTTTCAACAATATGTATGATGCCATAATGTTCTAAGTAATTTGTAATTTTTTCTTATTTTACCAACGTCACCTTTCAATTCAGATTAATATTTAGCTCTATATTTGACAAGCTTATATGACATCCGTAAACGTTCACTCAGATTTTTGAAGTAAATGTCACCCTTTCTTTGCTCGTTCATGCATCTTCTTCAATGGAATGCAAATTTCATCCAAGTCGGTTTCAGCTAATTCTTTATCTTGAGATTCAATCATCAACTCTTGACTGTCACTTTATTCTATCTACTACAGGAATGTCATTGCATGAAATTCACATCAGGCGACTTTCACCAAAAAACTTTAGTAGTGACAATAGGATATTTTTCTCTAAACTACCACAGATTAAAACTGAAATTATCCTTACAACAACGTCTGGTACTCCTGATTATCTGCGGATAGTGGCACTAGGAATCACATAACGATACCCCTAACATTATTCTCTCTATCGCTCGTTGTGTAACTTGCAGTTTGGACACCGCTGTTTTTGTTAACGTTAGAATATCTGCACTTTTTTTTTATCTCGTGGTCCAAATATTTGTAGGAAGTAACTGGCACGATATCCATGCCGCCCACGGAAATATTCTTTGTGTGAACCACTTCGGTCAAGAATTGGGTTTGAGAAAATTTATCTGGAGGCCCACTTCTTCGGGATGAATGAACTTTCCTAATCAGCAGAATTTTTCCACTTCTTTATATCACCATTGAAATAGGACAAAGGTCTTTTAGGTAATGGTTTCCAACTCAAACGCTGCGCATACGATTTCACTATTGTGTTTATTTTATGTAAATTGTAAATAGTAAGCATTTGAAGAACATTAAAGAGTAAATGCTTGCTAGAGTTTCTGTAATCTTCATTGATACATTGCAATAATGAGATGATTTAACTCACATATGATTGAAAATAGAAATGAATGAGGAATTCCCGGAGACATGACTAGATGGCTAAGCTTGCATGTTTTTTTATTGTTATGTAGACGCTATCGTTGGCACGTGCCAATAAACCAGCCGTGTGCCAATTAGAATGGCTCATGTGTCAAAGGAAGTCAATGAGGACGGAGATTGTGGGGGGGATGCCAACCACTGGTTTCTCGCGGATTCAGACTGTCATGCCAAATGGAGTGGACGAACGAGAAAGTTATTATCGACCAAAAGTGAATCCTTCCTTAAGTCACGAGTTCCACATTGTGCTCCACTTTGAAGGCTTAGACGTACCCAAAACCGCCGTTTGCGTCGTTTTTTTCATTCTCGATTATGATAACTGCAGCTAACGCAATTATGTGAACACAGTTGTGGTCATCTGAAGTTAAATTTTTGTTTTTTGTGTTTTTACATGACATCGACAAAAGTCACGCAGTATTTCATTTACCTACTACTTGGATCATTTATCTAAATTTCCAGTGCACGCCATGAAGTGATGAGAGTGAGGCTAGGAGACTTGACCTATAATGCTGGATGGATAATAAATCAGTGGTTCAACTGTCACCTACGTATATTATTTGATAGTAAGATATGCACAGTTTGATTTCATATGAAGGTATTAATATCAAGCCGTTCCGATTTAAAACAAAGGTTGGTACTACCTAAAAATAATTCACCGAGCAGGAATTACAAAACGGTATTTTAAGTGAAATCAGGTGTCTCTTTTCGAAAGATAGCTGTTGGATTGGCATTAGCAGGAGCACATTCAGTCGGTACCAGAATTATTGAACAAAAACTGCAGAAGTTTGACGACAAGAGTATTACATAGTTTCTCAAATTTTTACAATCGCCGAAGACACTTACTGAATTGCAGTAAAATGAACTATGGTCTTACTCACGTAAAAGCGATGAAATTAGCATTTAGATATGCTACATAAATCTCTAAACAAACTCAAATTAATTGGTCAAAGAATAATTCCGTCTTAGGAATCTAGAGATACGTTGATGGAATCCTAAAGCAACCAATTTATCAAGATCAAGGTCAACCAGTTTCAACAGAAAGAACCTGGGCGAATTTCTCGAGAATTTGCAGTTAGAGGAGGATACTAGTTTGAACTTGAAAATATTTATAACTACGGTAAAACAGGATGAGACTGTATTTATTGTCAGTCAATCAATGATAAAAGTATATTCAAAAAAATTTTATGGGACAGTTATAAGGTTGTGAAAGCTTCTTCCGTCCCAATCTTCTCAGTTATGTTAAAAATGAATGAATTAATTAATTAGAAAGTCGGTCCACGCCGCATAGGGAATGCAGCGTGGACCGACTTTCTAATTGCGTCCATTCGGTCTGATATTGGTCTAATGGGGGTTAGGTCAACATTAAGAGCATAGGAAACCACAAAACCGTGCTTTCGCAATGCATTTCTTGCGGGAGATATAGGTATTCACGAGATATGTGTTGGATTGGCCAATCAAGACGATGAACATTATATATGCCATGGGTGGGAAGATTATTGATCTAACTAATAAAATTGATTGAGATTTTATATGCTCCTCTAGAATATTGATATCTGAATATTGGTCTACCTAAATAAGGTATCAATATTCTGAAATATGTTCATTTTTTCTTAATAACTTTCATTCAGAGAGTGCACTAAATGTTTTTTTTTTATAATAGCAAAGTTAAGTGATAATTCGTAGAAAATAGGTACTTATTGTTAACGTTTTATATCACTTTTATTGAGAAACTTTTATTATTAAATTTATACAAATATTGTCGAATTTATTTGATTAGCGGAAAAGTTTATATTAATGATTAATGATTAAAATAACACCTGTTTACCAATGTACACTAAGTTTCAACGAAATTTTCACCCGTTCAGTATTCATGTCATACAACCAGTTACGCACAATGCTTTTCGTTTGCTCGAAACTTACATGCAGAGGCATATAACTCTTTTTTCTTGCTTGACGATATTAATCAGCTCCTACTGCGAGACGCGAAAGTCGCATAAAAGAACATCGCAGCTAAAATTTTATCATTGAGATTTCATACATTGAAAAGAAGAAAGAACGAAATGATGGAATGAAAAGAAGGATGATTGCTCTTGCAATAGTTTTTAAGTGTATCGAATAATACACTCATTTGTTCTAGAGATCATCTAGGAATCTATATAACCGTATTCTAACAAATTTTTCTCACTACCAATTTTGCTATGTTTTTATTCCAGATGATGACAAGTCTGAACTCGCGCTGAAGAATTTTAAAAAATCATTTATTTATATTCAAATTTTAATCAGCTCCAACTGACTCGCGAAAAGCAGTGAAAAATTTAGATAGGATGAATTTGAATACCAAATCAGTCTTATATATTTTTCATTTAATCCGAGCGATGAGTCCATCCAATTTACATAAGAAAGCATAATTCGTGAAATGAATTTCGGGCAGTTTACCTATGGTACCTTGAAAATCCATCAAGTTGAAATTATAACCGCTAACGGAATTGAATTTTGTGCTTCAGAGTCTCCATTTTCGGAACGCTAGCGAATACTCAGTCGTACGTTCCAATATTGCGAATATAATTATATTTTCAAAAAGATATTCGCATCCATTCAGTTATTGAAGAGTATCAACAAAACAATTTTTCTAGAAAAAAATTCGGTATGGTATTTCGATATTCGAACATGGTTTATAATATTTTGTATTCAAAGAAAGCCAGTCTGTTTTCATGAATTTTTAATCAATGTTCTACACATTCGTTCATTCAACTAGAAGCTTCAAACCAGTTGATTTATTGTATGCAAATGCGTTGATGCGAAATATTAGGTACGTTCATTTCTCAAATAAAGCATCACTTGTGTATCGATTGGTTCATTTGGATGATTATTGTATTCAGGTTGTTATATGCAGTTATTTGTATTGGATAGAATGTCGAAGTTTACTTTATTGACTGGTGTGTAAAACATCTACAGCAGAACAATTTGAAGAGGCATTTTGGGAAAAATTAAGAAATTACAATGATAAAAGTTTCTTTTCACAAACAGGTAAGTTCTAGATCAGAAATAACTCAACGTTAGCACTTTGAATAGTCATTTATGTTGTACTAATTATTTTGAACCTCTCTTGATAGAAACATTCATTAACTTCAGGGGAGAGGCAATTTTATTGAACTAAAGAGTGAAACAATTTACTGGACTGGAAATTAGTAATGACTTATTACATTGATTATAATTATATTAGTAATGAAAAGAACATTATTTATATTATTCACATACAGTGATTACAATATTGAGAGGCGAAGTTTAGCAAAGTTATTCTTACTCAACCTCAAATTATAAAAAATAAAACAAAAATAAATTGCAAATGAGGAATAAGGGTAAAGGATTTATATTATGTGGAATATCTCACTTAAAGTGAAAAGAATATTCATGTGAAGCTTTGACCGAAAGGTAACAAAGAAAGATTTAATTCTATATTGTGTGTAAATTTTGGCATGAAGCTGAGAACAGATTTTATATAATTAGATATTTTTCATTCAAATTCTCAGATGATATGTTTGAGTTATAAGCCTATAATATAGGAGAGTTCACTAATTTGAATTTTATTTGTATGTCAATTTGGGAGTACAGTCAAATTACTCAATAATATTTTACTGACACTGACTCGAATTCAGTGATAAATAATTCAAAGTCTTTTTAGTGTTGAAAAAACCGGTTACTTGGAGAACTGCTATCGTTACACCGATTTTCAAAAAAGGTAATAAGCTAGATCCATGTAATTACCGCCCAATTTCATTAACATCCGTCATTTCTAAACTCATGGAGTCTATTATGTGCGAAAGTATTTCAAAATTTTCCTCGCTGACAACTTTATTCCAGTAGAACAACATGGATTTGTCGAAGGAAAATCAACCACAACTAATCTTTTATAGTGTATAAGCAAATGGATATCTGCCTTGTATAAAAAAACGCCCTGTAGACGTGGTTTACCTTGATTTTGCCGGAGCGTTTGACTGAGTATGTAAGCGACGCCTTCTTCATAAACTGGATCACCTTGGTATTAGGGGAAACCTACTTCAGTGTATTGACAATTTTTCTATCAAGCAGAAGCTTCTGTGTTCGTGTTGGCAATCACTCATCTTCCTATAGACCAGTATTAAGAGGTGTTCCACAAGGATCAGTTCTCGAACCCCTTTTTTCTTCTGTGTACTGCTAGCTTTCCCCAGTCCATCAAATCCCTACATATGTACCTTATATGCTGATGACACAAAAATATTTGGCGACGCAATCTTAGACCATTACATCATCCAAGATGACCTTAACTCAACATAAAAAGTGTGTGAATCTTCACATGGGATCCAATAACTCTCGTAACGGATACATGATAGATGGTCAATCGATAGAAGACGTCAAATCACGTGAAGACCTTGGTATCACGGTTACTGAGAATTTGAGTTGGTCAGCGCATATCACAAACATTGTTAAAAAGTGGAACAGCAAAATATACATTTTGAGGAGGACGCTTGCAAGACTCCCCATCGAGAGTTGGATTGCTCTCTGTTACGTGCGTCCGGTTTTGGAGTATTGCGGATCTGTATGGTATCCAGAGATGGTGCGCGACAAGAACCTTGTTGAAAACGTTCAGCGCAGTGCTACCAGAATGTCGTTTGGGCGTATACGGTCAACTTACATCGAAAGACTATCGAGTGCCAACCTAACAATTTTCGAACAACGCAAAATGCGGGGGGACTTGATTTTCACTTACCTCATATTGAAGTACAATTATGGAAATTTGAAACATCAGTTTTCATTGCACCATGAAAACAGACTGCGTGGACACTCATACAAATCAAAGAAGGAGCATTGTTAAACGAATGTACATCAGAATGTTCTTTTCAACAGGGTGTTTCTAGTATGGAACAGTCTGCCGTCTGAAGTAATGGAGTCAAACTAAATAAATATATTCAAGAACAAGTTGAACGAGTTTGTGCTCTGCGGACTATAATGATTTAGATTCAGATTCTTTCTCTTCTTCTATATTTGCTATATTTTTTGTGTTAATAATAATAATAATAATAATATTTTATTAATCCTTTAAGACATAGTTACATATGTATAGGACAGGTCACAAAAATTACACTTCAGCTTCTTTCAAGAATATCACAGAAATAGTCGTTTACAGTGTAATAACATTTTCTTAACAATAAGGCCTTAACAACTTTCTTAAACCTTCTAATATCAAGCGACTGAATACTTTGAGGTAAATGGTTGAAAACTCTAATACTCTGATACATGGGAGACATTTCATACTTATTTATAGCCATGAAAGCTAGAAAGTTTAGTAATATTGAACTCATTTTCCTTCACATACACTGAACATCTAAAAATGAATTTAGAAGCCAATGATAATATGACGAAAAGTGGGCCTATAGGATGATCGCGGAGAAATAATAATGAGATGACATTATCTTAATGGGTAATGAGCAGTTTATCATGATTATCGTTTCGAATAGCGAAATTAATACATTCTGTCCTGTTGACATTTATCATTATTGCTTTTGAATTGCACTACTCAATAAAGCACCTCACCAGTAACCCACAGAATCTTTGTAACTCTTCAAAAGTCCGTCCAGTAACGGCTATGAAGGTGTCATCAGCAAACAAGGTTATTCTATGTTTACTTAATAAAAAAATAATATCCTCCGACTGAACAGCTAGCAACTTTTTCAAATTTAAGGGTAGATCATTAATTAACAATAAAAATAAAAGTGGTCCCAGAACGGAACCCTGAGGGACTCCCATATTCATATTATGTTCAGCAGCAAAAGAGTTATTAACTTTAATAGACATAGTCCTGCCGTGAAGGTAACTAAATAGCCAATTTGAAATCACACCCCTGAAACCCATATTATAGCATTTTTCAATTATGAACTTGAAAGCGAGACTATCAAAAGCTCGAGATAGGTCAAAAAATAATTCCGCCACGTACAAACGATTGTCGAGGCACTCGTAGACAAAATCAACAAAATACAGAGCTCCCGTTTGTGTTGAGCGACCAGATCTGAATCCATGCTGTGCAGTATTGAGTATTTGAAATTTATCCAAATAGTTCATCATTCTATCAAAAACGATACAAAAAAATACTGAGAATAGAGATGGGTCTATAATTGGCAATGTCGTGCACATCGCCCTTTTTGAAAATTGGAATAACGATGGTTTTTTTGAGGACATGAGGAAATACGCCCGTGCTAACAGATAAATTAATTATATGAGCTAAATGTCGACCAATGTCTATACCGATTGACTTTAAAATTTTTGCGGATATGAAGTCAGCTCCGGAACTCTTATTATTTTTAAGTGATCTGATAATATCAACTACTTCATGCTCCAGTACTGGGTAGAAGGAAAAACTTTTACTCAACATAGGAGAGGTGGTACAAGAACGAGATAATAAATTTTTGTAGTAAATTTTAAGGGTGACCTCCGTAACGGAAGAGAAATGCTCAGCAAAGACCACAACTAAATTTTGGGACTTACTGTATGAAATACCCTCAGAAACAAGCACAATAGATTCATGCTCCTTACTTTGTCGGCCAGTCAGAGTATTTACTAAATTCCAAATTATTCGATTTTTATTTTTTGAATTCTCAATAAGTCCACTGTGAAAATTCAATTTTGTATTTTTTATAAGCAAATTGTAGGAAAATTTGGCCTTCCTGTATAAGTCTTGAGTGGCTTGAGATTTGATATTGTTATGTAACCAGTGAAGATTTTTTAGTTCACGTCTTGCCAAGGTAATCTCAGGAGTAATCCAGTTTTTACCTTGTGCACCTAAATTGGTACGTTTTATCGAAGGAAAACATATTTCAAAATTGCTCTGAATTATGCTGATAAATACTCCAAAACAATCATTAATATCATTGTGAACATAAATACCCCGAAAATCGGAACTATAAATACGCAAGGCAATATCATTGAGATTCTGCTGACACATATTTCTGACTATCCTCGACTTAGGGCTAGTGATATGATTAAGAGCAATGGGTAGCTCGAGTGAAAGGGCTCGATGATCACTGATATGAGCATCGTAAACCTCGACGTGTAGGTATGACCAGTGATATCAGTAAGTATTCTACTGGGATCCTGCGATGAAACAGTCAAATTAAAAGAGTTGAGTAAATCAATAAGCAGCTTACGTTTAGTACATTTACCTTTCATATAATCAATATTCAAATCACCGCAAACAAATATTATGTCGGCTACATTATAACAGTAATTCAAAGAATAAGACATTCTATCCAGAAAGGTTTCAATATTACCAGAACATGGTCGATAAACACTGACAATACACAATCGGACACCACCAGCGATCACTATGGTACCACATATCTCACAATCCATCTCCTCGGAAAATTGCGATACAAACAAGTTCTTCACTAGCAGACCAGCTTTCACGTAGATGATCGACCCTTAATGGATTCATAGGTTTTCGAACCTCAATCCTCATTTGAATAACCATTAATAATAATAATAATAGGTCCCATGAACTATAGAGGCCGCTTGCAGCTCATATATTTTGTTAAGGGACGCTGTAAGGGCAGGATGAAGAACTACTCCAAAGAATGTGTGAGAGGTTTTCTAGTGAGTAACCAGTAATATCCAGAGTCACACACATCCTGAGAATGCGTGCGGGATACTCTTAGGGTAGTCTTTAAAAGATTTTTCCTCTCACACGGATGTAAATATATATATATATATATATATATAAATATATATATAAAAATATAAATATATATATATATATATAAATATATATATATATATATATATATATATATATATATATATATATATATATATATATATATATATATATATATTTAGGATATTAATTTCTCATTCATCAAACTAAAGGAGGAAAGGAAACGCAAACCTAGATAATCTCTTGAAAAATATACAATTTCTTATTTTAATTTATTCCTTTTTCTTTCATGCTCACAACTCCCTGCAAAGAAAATCAAACGTAGACCTGTACCTGGACATTCAAATGCTGAGCAAATTGAAATCTACTGAATGATTTCCCTTCAGAGAAAATACGTCTTCGTCAATGACGAAGCTTCTCACGAAATCAGAAATATCGATACTTGACAATTGCAACCCATAAAATAATGTCCAACCAAATGCGTTACACACATTCAAAAAAATTGTATATATCTAATTTCGATTAAAATTTCAACTATTTCACATATATTTCTTTAGGCATCTTTATTTCGTTATCAATAATAATACACAAGGTACTCAATCATGTTGAATAGGTATAATATAAAAAAAGTTGTAAGGCATCAGAGCATATAATAAGAATTAAATCTCAATCAATGACAGTGAAATCTCGATAACTCCAAGAGAAACCTCTAAATAACCGAACGCCGTTTAAGGTTTATTATATACCATCATTGTGGCCGCCTACAGTGGCGTTGCTTGAAAATTGAGCGCCAGGGGAAAATCCGGCGACCCCTGAATTTTTATTCTCATGGAAAAAATTTAAAATTGACATACTTTATAGAGTATTCGACTAAATTGAAAAATTTTCAATCTTAATCAGGAGTTGAACAAAACTAAATTTGAATTTACTACGTTTATTATCACAAAATATTTTGAAAAATATAACACTGCGATTGCAATTTCGGTCACTAGACCATCATCGGGCAGATTGAGTTAAGAACTGAATACATAATTATAGATTTGCGCTTACGGGTGAGAAAGAATTATTGCAGGTACCTAAATAGACAAGAGGGACATATTTCATGAAGGGCTAATCGACTGGATTTTCCAAATTAGTACAATACAATGTTCTTTAGAAAAATCGTTATTGTTTGAATACACTGAATATAGGAGAAGATATCAAGTCAATCTGGTCGTTCAGCAATATATCTTTTGCATTATCATTGAGTTTAAAAATTTCTAATGATTCTATAAAAGTAAGTTTGGTTCCTTTCGGTAATTTGTGCATGATTTGAAAATTATCTATTTGTGGAAATGGGTGTTGGTTTTCACGGTGATGATTTGAAAACGTTGAATCCGTTTCATTTTTCAAAAAAGATTTTTGGTGTCCTTTAAATCTTGTCTTAAACGATCGACCAGTCTGACCTATAATATAGGTACACACCTTTACATACAGGACAAATCAACTTATAAACTCCTGAACTTTTAAATTTTGAACTGATATCTTTGGCATTGAATAAAAATCCTGAGAGTTATGTCTTAGGTTTGAAAGCAATTTTAAT
>JARQZK010004459.1:137500-195000 GCA_030704885.1 Cynegetis impunctata | reverse complement strand
CACCAGCCTCGCTCAGGCCATCAAAATGTGGAGCTGCAGGGGGATTAAAATGCCAATTTATGGATAGTTCTCTAGCAGCAGCTTGTGAGAATAATATGAGCTGATTATTCGCTCCCTTAAAGTTAGTGCCTTGATCAGAATACATATCAGAGACTCTACCTCTCCGAGCAATAAAACGACGGAAGCTTGCGAGAAATGTATCAGTCGACAAATCGGACGATAGTTCGACATGCACTGCCTTTGTAGCGCAACAAACAAAAAGACAGATATATGCCTTAAGGGTTTTCGCGCCTCTATGTTTTCCTAAACGGATAATAAAGGGGCCAGCATAGTCCAACGGCACGTGTGAAAATGCCTTTAATTGCGAAATCCTAAAGGAAGAGAGATCGGCCATAACATGTATATATGCTTGAGGTTTACTACGAAAACATCGAACACATTTAGATATACATCGATAAATAGCACTGCGAGGAGAGAGTATCCAGAAGGTCTGTAGCAATATATTATGCAGTTTTGAGTCCGGGATGTAAGTTTTCATCATGAGTCTGCTGTATTACAAGGTCCGTGAATCTATGCTGTTTTGGCAACAAAATAGGATGCTTAACCTCAAAGGAGAGAGTTTATTTTCTTAGGCGACCACCCACCCTGATTAATCCCGATTTATCAACAAAAGGAGCAAGCTTTCTGACTGGTTTAGACAGAGAAGTATTATTTTTACAAGCCACAAATATATCCGAGAAACATTCGTTTTGAACGTGTTTAACTATGGTCTGGAAGGCACAGTGCATTTCCGGTTGTGTTAAAACGACAGAAGCATAAACCTTCGATTTAGTCTTTATGGCAATAAAACGAAAGACGTAACAGAGGATACGCTGAACTTTTCTTAAAGATGAGAATCTTATGAGTAAATTCGATATGGAGGAAGACGAAATCGAAATATGCAATGCCACCTGTGGTCTCTCTTCTTGAAAAACGTCTTTACTCAACAGAATAGATGGCTGTTCCGGCCAATTTTCTTCTCTTTCTAGAAGAAAAGCAGGTCCTTGCCACCATGAAACATTTTCTAATAGTTGTAGAGGAAATATTCCTCTACTTACAGAATCAGCGGAATTGAAATCCGTTGGAACATATCTCCAAGACGACGGGGGTACAATCTCCTGAATATGCGACACTCTATTAGCAATGAAAGTTTTTCATCTATGTGGTGAATTTGCGAGCCAAGCGAGTGTCACCTGTGAGTCCGACCACGCATACATGTCATTAAATGTGAGGAGATCTGAATAAGCTTCTTTCACTGTGTCGTGGGATAGAAACCACTCGAAGTGGCGCGACTCTAGTTTTCCAGAAATCAGAGTAATTTTAACCTGGCCAAAATTCTTAATGGATCTAAAATATACTACACAACTAAAGCCTATAGTACTAGCGTCACAAAAACCATGCATCTCCAAACGAGAGATGTTCTCAGATATAAGGCATCTAGGCAGTTGTACACTGGATAATTCAGGTAATTCTGACTTAAACCGATTCCATACATCACTAATATCTCCAATGACTGGAGTATCCCAATCACACTTTGAAAGCCATAGTTTTTGCATAATATGCTTGGCAAGAAGAAGAACAGGTGACAGAAAACCTAGAGGATCGAAAATCCTTGCGATTTGTGAAAGAATGCCACGCTTAGTGCATGTAGAACTGATTTCAGAAAATGAGTAGGAAAACACATCCAGAGTGGGATTCCACTGTAGACCTAAAACCTTTATAAATCTAGGACCATCTGTGTCAAAATTGAGCGGTATTTGTGTGTCGACTGTTGGAACAGCAGCAAGAATAGAGGGATGGTTGCTTGCCCATTTTCGCAACTCGAAACCTCCTCTTTTGAGTAATTAACTCTGCCTGTAGCTGAAGAGCTGCATCAACTGATCCTGCGCCTGCGCAGCAATCATCTACGTATATAGATTCCAGTAGCACCTTAGAAGCTGCAGGGTAAGTATTTTGTTCTAAAACTGACAACTCTTGTAGAGTTCTTAAGGCCAGATATGGAGCAGAAGAAACACCAAAAACAACTCTATTAAGGGTGAACTCCTTGATTTCCTCATTTCTTGAGAAGCGCCAGAGAAATCTCTGAAATCTTCTATGTTCCGGGAGTACTAGTATCTGACAGTACATTTGTTTAATATCACAGATAAAGGCTACTTTATGAATTCGAAATTTGAATAAAATGATAGATAAGTCCTGATGCAGTTTTGGGCCTGAGAAAAGCGTGTCGTTCAGGCTTATACCCCTAACACTCTTAGCACTCGCATCAAATACTACTCGAAATTTAGTAGAAGCGTTGTCCGGTTTGATGGGGTAAATAGAAGGCTGACAAAGACTTGTGATTTGAAATAGGAACCTCGGAAATGTATTGATGTTGCATGTATTCCTTCATAAATTCAGAATATGCTGTATGTAAATGAGGGTTCTTATAGAGCCGGGACTCTAGAGATATGAATCGCCTAAGGGCCTGTGAATATGAGTCTCCAAAGTCCGGTTATGTGTACTTAAATGGAAGGGGAACAACAAACCTTCCTGAAATATCTCGACGAACATGTCTTATATAGTGTCTCACATTTATGATCCTCTAGGGAAAAACTAGGACTTTCTTTAGGAACCTGATCTAACTCCCAAAATTTTTGAAGAGTAAAATCTATTTGGGGTTCGAGAGCAGCATGACAGCTTAAAAGAGACGTGTTCAATGATGTACATTCTGTCTTTCCCTGTAACACCCATCCAAAAACTGTCTCAAGGGCAGTTGGCGTACCATGATCGCCAAAGATACGTCCAGGCCCTAACATGAATGGAACCAGCTCCGCTCCAAATAGCATATCTATTGGACCAGGAGTAGAAAATTTACTATCTGCTAGTGTCAAGTTTCTTATGTGAGACCAATTTTGTGGATTAACATGTATTTTTGGTTGATTTGAACAAAGATTCGGGAGAATGATAGATTCAAATGAGAAGGTAGGACCATCCTTACCACAAGGCTTGACTAAACAATGAGTGATACCCCTAGTTGATCTGGAAACTTGATTATTCAATCCTTCTATTGGTACTGAACAACGTTGCCTTTTCAAACCTAAACGATTAAAACAACGTTCACTAATGAAATTCGCCATGCTAGCAGTATCGAGAAGAATACGAACCCTCTGAAAGTTCCCTCGACAATCCTTAATATCCACTTCTGCAGTAGAAAGCAGGACAGTGGATTGTTTTATAGCGAGATTTAAAGTACTGCATTGCAGTGCGGTAGTGTCAGTGAAGCCGGAATTCGAGAATTTCGTATCGAGGGTATTGACCGCCCTATTGGTTGTCGAATCCTTATCGACTAGCCCTGTTGAACCCGAAGGGGCTGCCACGAAAGGGGCTCTATGGGACGCATCCGGTTTACGAAAGTTTAAATGGAGTGTTGTATGATGAGTATACTGACAGATTTTGCAAGTAATTGACGATGGACAATTTCGGGTAGAATGTGATCCACGCAAGCAATTCGCACAAAGGTTATTTCCTTTAACAAAGGCAACTCTGTCATGTGGAGTTTTGGCCAGGAAGATGTGGCACCTATGTAAAGCGTGTGAAGCTGAACAAACAATACATTTTTGATGATCGCCAGCAGCTGTTAAATAAGCAGAAGGTGTTGAGGACCTCTTGAAAGGGAAACCTTTATCCATAGTGGAAACCTGTGAGGTTGTACCTTTATATTTTGAAAATGATGCTGGCACCATACACTGGACAGACTCTAAGGCCTTGCAATGATTAGTTAAGAAAGTAGTAAGAATTTTATACGTAGGCATATCCGTAGTGCTATGCTCAAGCTCAAAATCTGTTCTTGTTTTAGAATCTAATTTTCGTAGCAAAATATTGAATATTACACAATCCCAAGAATCCGTATTAAACTTTAAAACGTTAAGTACGGCAAGGTTTTCTTATATCCAATAAATTTCTTAAATCCTTAGGAGAATGTTTTTGTAGAGGTTGAGCCATATAAATTTCATTAAAATATGTTGTGGCTAAAAAACGCTTATTTTGATACCTATTAGCAAGTGCATCATATGCTATTTGATAATTATCCTCGACCATGGGAATAGCTTTCAGTAAATTAAAAGGTTCATTTTTTAGGGATGTCAACAAATAATGATATTTCTCTATCTTACTTAAACTAGAATTATTATGTATTATACTATTGAACAAATCAAAAAAGGAAGGCCACAATTTTAGGTTACCCTCAAAAACCGGCAAGTTGATCTTTGGCAATTTCCCTTTCAAGTTATTTCCCGAAGTGGAAGGATTACTGGGGTTGCTATTAGCCTGCGAGATATTAGAACGAGAATCTTTAGGAGATATCTCCAATTTTTTACTTCTAACCCCATACAAATATTTATCAGCTAAAACTCTAACCTTATCTTCCTCATCAAACTGCGTATCGTCGGTAATTAAAGAAATTATTTGATTATGAAAGTCCTGAAATTCTTCATAGATTGCCTCCACAAATTCTGTTCTCGCAGAGAAATTTTGTTTATAAAACTTATCAGTCGTAGAACCAACTCCATATTCATAAATTTCCTTTAAACGATTAAAAGGTATTTTCCGTTTCATTACCAACTTCTTCATTTCTGCCGACATTATTGAAGTTTGTATGCAAATCGAAAATACGAAAGATCACTATATAAGTTTACGAAATACGTTCAAATTCTTGACTGGCAACTAATTAACGCATTTTAAACAAATGAATCACACCTAAATCCATCCCCATAGAAACTATCATCTCCCAAACAGAAGAAGCAATTTCCCATCTTCCAACAGATCAAGCGGAAACTGCCAGGCATGACATCGCCAAAATTCTTCGTACAAGTCGGCCATCCCGTCCCAACCTCACACGAATATCTCGCCAAAACCCTTCAACCCCTTGCCGAACAAACCCAGTCATACGTCAAAAACTCTTTTCACTTCATAGAACTCCTTCAAAGTATTGATATTACCCCAACTGATCTCCTTGTTAGTTTTGATATTGTCTCCTTATTTACAAATATCCCCATTGAAGAAACACTTTCCATCCTAGACACGAAACATCAAATATCCCCAGACAACCTATCTCTGATCAAACACTGCATGGCCAACACTTACTTCATCTTTCAAACGTCGAAACGTCGAGATTTTTCAAATCTTTTACGCGGTTCATTCCGTGAACCAAGTTTTTCAAATATATTATATATTATATATATATATATGTATATATATATATCTATATATATATATATATATTTATATATATATATATATATATATATATATATATATATATATATATAATATTAATTAATATATATATTATATGATAATATATATATATATATATATATATATATATATATATATATAATATATATATATATATATATATATATATATATATATAATATATATATATTATAATATACTATATATATATATATATATATTATATATATATATATATAATATATATTTATATATATATATATATATATATATATATATATATATATATATATATATATATATATATATATATATATATATATACATACATACATATTTACGTTCCAATCAGTCAAAGTATGCTGAATTTTCATGTTTAGAAATTATTATTGAAATGAACAAAATTCACGTAATAGTTGGAATTATAATATTACAATTTCATGCTTCTTCGTGCCAATCATAATAAAATAAACTCCTTCTGTTTTTCACGTAATAGAAAATTGTATTCATTTTCCACCATTTCTATGCTGCAATTTTTCTAAAATTATCAAATGTATGTGATAACTATAATATACTTATTATTCGCAAACTCGTAGTCACGAATGAATTCCATCGAATATTCACAAAATTCTCGAACAGATAACCAAAGGAATGATTTTTGTGAGTTATGTTTTCATAATATCAACCTTCAAAATACCGCCTTGATGAATATATTTGACCTGAAGCACGTCTCCCTCAGGCGCCAACTTTCAGCAGAATTGAATTCGGAATCCAATAATTCCACTATTGTGAGCAATACCCAGCGAAAGAGAAGTTCAAGCCAAAAGAACCGAAAGGAATCCTGGAGTTGTGTTCGATGAAACGTTAAATGTTTTTCTCTTCTCACAACGACGGCTCTTGGATCATATTTATAGGATTCCTCGGTAATTTTAATTCGCTAACGAACTGAACAATGTTTCGAATGATAATTTTAAGTTTAGTTATTTAGTTATAACTCAAACACAGCTGAACCAAATTTGAAGATCTCTGATTTGTAGGATTCTTTCAGTCCCCGAATAGCAGAATCACTATTGAAATATCAGAAAGATTCACGTGAAAAAAATACTCGAATCGAAATGTTACAAAAGTTTAGCGAAAAAACTGTCAAATCTTCTTCGGGATGCTAAAATTATACAAAAATTACCGTAGAATATAAACATAAACCTTTTAACTTACATCTGAACAAGACTCAAAAAAACAACAAAATGAACATGACAAACCTCAAGAGGAACTCTAATTCCTCTTTAACTTGAAAAATATGACCAACCGGAGCGTGTTTAATAGTTTGACAAAGGAGCAATTTTGTCAATTTCTATAGGTTATATTTCATAGAGTAATTGGGTTGTTCATAGAACCCCCTTTCGACAACAGGAAGAAGAAAACAAGAGTGAATAGGTTAACCGTATACCAAAAATATTTATGCGTTGAACTCATCGAACTATCGTGGTGAGCCAATTAAGTCCAAAGATAGTAAATAACTGTATATGCTACTTCGATTACTAACGTCAGTCTTTCTTTTAATATTATTGACCCTTTCATTGATGTAACACATTTCCAGGAAAGATCTCTTATTCTGATTTAAACTAGTGCATAAAACTTTTGTATCCTCAAAATTGAACTGATGGTTCAGGGAAGAGGCATGACTAGCCAGAGCACACCTATCAGGCTGAAGTCTAATGTCTCTTTTATGGATGGATTTCCTTCTTTTTAATGCCTGGGAAGTTTTTCCCACATATACCAATCCACAATCCCTACAACGCATCTCATTACCACATTCAGAAAAACAATGAATACTGATTTCATCTTTCATATTGCCAAAAAGTTTTCCCACTGTGAATGGATTATATTTAGCTATTTTTTCGTTCTTAATATCTCTGAATATAAAAGTTAGTTTTGATGTTAAATTTTGAATGTAGAGTAGCGAGACATATTTAAAGTTTCCAGTTGAGACTTGACTTCCATTATCATGTGATCTTACAACAGTTTTTGTTGTTTCATTGTTTTGATGTGATACTGTAGTTGTACTGTTGTTATTTTCTGTATAATTGTGGTTGTCCGTTATTGCGCAAAAACATTTGTTAAGAAAATGCTTCGAGTAGCCATTATTTAGAAAAATGCTATTAATTTTTAATTCTGAATTTAAAAAAAAATCTGAATGGCAAATAGACCTGAGTCTTCTGACTATGGCCTTTATGAGATTAATCTTTATAACTCTTCAATCATATATATATATCTCCGACCTATAATGTATATATCTTAACGAAGATGTGCTCTTTTGATACCAATCCAGCTTCATTGCGTTTTTTCCTCTTCTTATCGCTCTGGTGTCCAAGAACGGAACACAGTTGTGCAATTCCTCTTCTACTGTGAATCGAATGTGTAGATCAAAGCTGTTGAATTATTTTAGAGGATTTCCTCTGTACCATCCTTTGGAATTGCAAGAATTAGGTCGCCTACATATTGGTAGATGAAGGGCAACTCAAAAGGCAATTGTGAGATGCAATGCCTTAGTAGTGCGGACATAACAATAAAGGTCAAGATTGGACTTAGCTTACTGCCCATTAGGCATCCAAAAACTTGAAGATAGATTTTATTGATGAAGGTGAAATAGCTGGAATCAAACAAAACCTTAATCATTGAACGGAACTAGGGTGTTTTTTTTAATCCTTTTCAAATTTT
This sequence comes from Cynegetis impunctata, assembly GCA_030704885.1. Lineage (NCBI taxonomy): Eukaryota > Metazoa > Arthropoda > Insecta > Coleoptera > Coccinellidae > Cynegetis > Cynegetis impunctata. The sequence continues at coordinate 187,008 of JARQZK010004459.1, read as the reverse complement.
CTTCTGTTACTTGAATGACACGTTCAAATGAAATATTGGTAAATAAGCTAACTACATTCATTGAGATAATTTCATGTGTTTTTGGAAGTTTAAAGTTGTTGATGACACTGCTAAACTGAAAAGAATCTTTTATAGCATATGTATGGTATTCTGAGAAGGAATCCGACAAAAGCCTTGCCATGTATTCACTCAACTGCGTTGTTGCTGATTGGATGGTGGACACTATTGGTCTAAGCGGAATGTCCTCTTTGTGGACTTTAGGTAGACCATAAATCCTAGGTGGTAATGCCTTATACGTGGTCAATGTCTTGGCTGTCCTTGCATCTATTATGTTCTCTACCTTGAGTCGTTTGACAATTTGCTTGCTCTTCGTTTGGAATAGTGTTGTTGTATCTTTGTTGACCTCTTTATACGTATCATCATCACACAGAATAGCAATCATTTTTTCCCGGCATTGTTGCTTGGTTAGAGATACTGTAACATTTTCCTTGTCTGCAGGAATAATAATCAAGTCATCATTTGTTTTTAGAAATTGCCTAGCTTTGTTGTATAAATGATGTTTAAAGCTATTCTCTTTTGAACTTTTATGAATTGAATTTGTAATATCATTGATCATTCAGCTCTAAGAATGTCCTGTGCAGATGAATGGGCAATCTTAATGATGTTTCCAACATCGGCCAATAAGTTCTTAATTGATATGTTCTTTTTAATTAGAGGAATCAAACTGAATTTTGGACCCAACCTTAAAATTTCTTTTATATCTGAAGGAAAGTTGTGATTCGTAAGATTAACAAACCAATTATCTTGTAGGACTGAAGAATCAATTTTGTATTGTTTGAGCTTCAGAAATTTTTGGTCTAAAACGTTTTGTCTGAACTTGAGGGTTCTATAATAAGATTTTAGTAGATTATTTTCGAAATCAACAAACATACAGATTGGTAATAAGAATCTGACTTGAGACCTAATGTGATTCAAACTAGCATGCAGTCTATTTAAATTCTTGATAGTTTTTGAAATTTAAAAATTCAAAACTCTGGAAGATACCTTTCTATTGAATACGTCAATTTTTCTGTTGTCTTCCATGTTGTCGGATAACAGGTTATTCAAGCATTTTATATTTTGCGTGATGTGTCTAGGGGTGAGTCCCATAGATCTACATTTGAGGAGGAAGTTCCTTCTGCCCGTCATCTTAGCTGCTTTGGTGTTGTAATGTGCCCACTGTCTCATCTTGTTGGACGTAGCGATACCATATGTGTTACCAACTTCTTCAAAGGAACCCATATCTGTAATTATCTTGAGAGGAGTGTTGCCGTGTAATCAAAACATCACTTGTACTTTCTTTGGGTTTTCGGCAATTAGTTAATAGGGCAATTAATAAACGAAAGTCATTAGTCAATACATCTATATTTCGAATTCTGAATTTTTAAATTTCAATAGCTATCAAGAATTCAAATAGACGGCATGCTAGCTTGAATCACATAAGGTCTCAAGTCAGGTCCTTATTACCAATCTATATGTTCGATGATTTTGAAAATAATTCACTAAGATCTTATAATAGAATAATCAAGTTCAGAAAAAACGTTTTAGACCAAACATTTCTGAAGACCAAACAATACACAATAGATTCTACAATCGTACAAGATAATTGGTTTGTTAATCTTACGAATCACAATTTTCCTTCAGATATAAAAGCAATTTGAAGCTTGGGTCCAAAAATCAGTTTGATTTCTTTAATTAAAAAGAGCATTTATCAATTAAGAACTTATCGGTCGATGTTGAACACATCATTAAGATTGCCCCTTCATCTGCACAGGACATTCTTAGAGCTAAATGTACCAATGCTATTACAAATTCAATTCATAAAAGTTCAAAAGAGAATAGCTTTGAACATCATTCATACAAAAAAGGTAGGCAATTTCTAAAAATAAATATGATGAATGGATTATCATTTCTGCAGACAAGAAAATGTTACAGTATCTCTAACCAAGCTACAATGCCGGAAAAAAATGATTGCTATTCTGAGTGATGATGATACGTATAAAGAGGTCAACAAAGATACAACAACACAATTCCAAATGAAGAACAACCAAATTGTCAAACGACTCGATATAGAGAACATCAAAGGTGCAAGGACAGCCAAAACCTTGACCACGTATAAGGCAGTACGACCTAGGATTTATGGTCTACCTTAAGTCCACAAAGAGGGAATTTCGCTTAGGCCAATAGTGTCCACGATCCAATCAGCAACAAAGCAGTTGAGTGAATACATGGCAAGGCTTTTGTCGGATTCCTTCTCAGACTATCATACATATGCTATGAAAAATTCTCTTCAATTTAGCAGTGTCATCAACAACTTTAAACTTGCGTAGAATCCAAAAACGTATTAATATGCAGGGTATCCTATTTAAAATAAGCAAGTTGGTATCTACTTTCCGTATAACCGGAAGTGCCACCACCTTGAAAATATTTTACTCGAGTTGCCACTATCGACATTAGTATACAGTGAAATTTTCAAAATTTTACTATGTGCAGTTTTCCATATACAGATCGCGTTTTTTTCCGGTGGGACAACCTGTATATATAGTTCTCCCGATTTAAATCCTTAATCGGATTGAACTATTTGAACACAACCAGATGAAAGAGTATGTAGTTCCTTCATGCGACGATTTACTTCCTGCATTAAAATGGACGGTGGTCATATGGTTGCGCTACTAGTTAATATTTTGAAAACTATATCTTCAAAACATGCAATATAAATAAGTATATATATATATATATATATATATATATATATATATATATATATATTATATATATATATATATATATATATATAATATATATATATAATATATATATATATATATATATATATATATATAATATATATATATATATATATATATATATCTTATATATAATATATATATATATATATATATATATATATATATATATATATATATATATATATATATATATATATATATATATATAATATATATATATATATATATATATATATATATTATATATATATATATATATATATATATATATATATATATATATATATTATATATATATATATATATATATATAATATATATATATATATATATATATATATATATATATATATATATATATATATATATATATATAGATATATATATAATTATGTTACGTCGTTAATCGACGAAAATTAATTGTTAACATGCTTGAGAAATGAAACTCTGAGTTTAACGATTTTCACATATAATAAAACAACAACAGTTGCACAGCGCGTTTCGCTGACACTACAGCTTCTTCAGGTGCGAATTTCAAACTAAAACTAAAATTTCTAATGCAAGGTTTACAAAGTACAATAATAAATTTGGAATATCCATTCTGGGATTCTAAGAACAAACTACCTTCATTCATTGAAAAGGTTAAGAAGGGGGCAGGGGGAGCTGTTCACATCCAATTGGCTTTTATGCAACTTCTGGGAATTTTTATGCATATTAATTTCTTAAGTTTCCATAAGATTGAATTTGGAACCTTTTGTTCCGAGATTTAGAATTTCGAAATCCGAATTGAAGTCATGTTTCTCTTTTATTAAATGTCTAGCATATATTGAATCTTCGTTATGATTTATGTTACTTCACCTGTATTCAGTAATCCTTTTTTTGAAATTTCTAAGTGTCCGACCGATATATATTTTATCGCAATTTCCGCATTTGTGTTTATAAATTCCCGATTTACTGAGCTTATCCATTTTCGTCTTTTTTATTTGTTCTTTATGTATTTTCCTACAATATTTCTTGATCTGAATGCTAAATTGAAAACTAGATTAAAGAAAAATAATTGTAATTTGTTGGAAGGTCTGCCGAAATAACTTAAACTATTATATTTAATTCCTTCTGGTTTGATCAATGGAAATACTTGTGAAATTGATATTTTATGATTTTTCTTCTTTAGCAACCAATTATATGTGAACAGATTCCCCGCCCTTCTTAACGCTTTCAATAAATGAAGGTAGTTTGTTCTTAAAATCCCAGAATGGATTAGAATATATATTAGCTATCAGCCGATATGATTGTATGAAATTCAACCGTGCATTTATTGCTATACAGCCACACCTGTGGCGGTATAATAGCACTGAAGAAACTCGCTACATTTTGTTTGTGTTCAACCGCCATAAGCCAATTATGAGTTTGGTCACTAATAGCATGGACCTTTTCACGACGTAATCATGAACTTGATAAATGGTAGTATATATTTTTATTAGTTCACCGGTTCACTCATTTTTGATTAGATAATAATTAGGTAGATAAATTTCAAAATGAAAGCAAATTCAACTGCAGAGAAAAATTATTGATTTCAATAATTTAATTTTTCTAATTTAAGTGCAGTTATTTTATTACTGATAAAGAGGTACGGTAGAGGGAGCCATTGCATTGAATAATACTTATAGATATCTTGTTGCAGAAATCTGCAAATCGTTTCAATTTTTGCATAATTTCCACCAAAATTAAGTAATTCTTGGAATGATAAGTATGAGTTCGTTATATTCATCAAAGCACTCTTATTCACGAAGCCTCCCACTTTTTGCAGCAGTCTGAAGGGCATTACATTCTAATACCTTCATGAGATTTTCACGATTTGAATAGGCCAAAGTTTAGATATTCAGCGGAATCAGTGATATACTTCATGAGTAAGCTACTAGTCCATGCAAAGAATGCTCATAAAAAGTATTAGAGGGAAATGATTGTAACACAATTTTTGACTTCGTAACTTGGTTGGGCTAGGTAGGAGGTGAATATATCAAAAGTTCTTACCCGTATCCTTTATGCCAGGGAGGGAGAGGGGGTTTTCAAGGTCCAATTTTCCGGTGTTTTGCTTTATCCTCGGAAATTATGCGTAGTCCAGTCACCAGCGGTAAAAAAAACTGTGATACCGTGGAATTTTTAGAATCAACACCGATTTTGATAAAAATTTGGATTTGAGCTCTTATGTGCTTTTTATTTTTAAGGGGTGAAAACTACCCCTTATCGCAAAAAAAAAGGAAAATCGTAGATTTTAGCATGTATTTAGTTAAAATAAATTTTATATGAATTATTTGTAGATTTATTGATATATTCCAACAACCTCATGATAAATCAGACAGATGCAACCCCTTTAAATCATCCCCTGATGGTAGAAATTTCTTAAACTAGTTTTGAAGGTATTTATAACTAGAGATAATTGAAAATTGCGTCATATTAAATTATTATACTCTATTTGAATTAAATTAAGTATCATTTGCTTAGAGGCTTCAACCCTTACAAGTCTTCCTGAGAATATGAGTTATTCAAAAATAAACTCAACGATTTTTTCACAATGAGAAATTATTCCAATATTATATATATATATATATATATATATATATATATATATATATATATATATATAATATATAATATAATATATATCATATTATATATATATATATATATATATATATATATATATATATATATATATATATATATATATATATATATATATATAGAATTCTGTATTTTCTTTCACTGGCCCTTTCCAACTATTCACGAATTATAAATAAATTATTTTGATTGGGGTTGGATTAAAATTGACGGAATTTCATACCCAATCAAAAACCAAAATGAACCGGCACCTGAGGAACTTTTGCAAATGATATTTTGTAATTGCAAAAAGGAACGCGGTTCACCGTGCGGTTACTGACGAGTAGACCTCTTTTGCAATGCAATGTGCAGAACCTGCAGTGAAGACACTTGTCTAAACAGGACACCTTTTTTAAACCAAGAGGAAGACGTGGATACCGAGAGCGACGAGGAAACGAAAACATTATACAGTGCAAATAAATTTTTATCATTTTCTCTCATTATTACTGCAAAAAAACCGCAATTTTTATATTTTTGGTACAAAGGGTGGCTTTTATAAGGCTTGCGTTTAAAAAACGACAAGAGTTATATCACTGATGAAATATTGTCGATTCGATATTAATTCACTTTTGAATAATTTCTCATTGTGAAAAAATCGTTGAGTTTATTTTTGAATAACTCATATTCTCAGGAAGACTTGTAAGGGTTGAAGCCTCTAAGCAAATGATACTTAATTTAATTCAAATAGAGTATAATAATTTAATATGACGCAATTTTCAATTATCTCTAGTTAAAAATAAAAAATACATAAAAAACAAATAAAAAAGACGAAAATGGATAAGCTCAGTAAATCGGGAATTTATAAACACAAATGCGGAAATTGCGATAAAATATATATCGGTCGGACACTTAGAAATTTCAAAAAAAGTATTACTGAATACAGGTGAAGTAACATAAATCATAACGAAGATTCAATATATGCGGTGCACACGAATTGCGGTCGATTTTGCGAGAGTCACTGAATTGCGGTCAAAATTTTTGTGCCTACCTGAGGAGTCCTAATCTCCAACCGAACTGCGGTCAGAAACTTATTTAGGGGCAAGAGGGTAAATTGAAAGTAAAAGTTCTAACTTTTATAAAGATATATATATAATATACAAAACATAGAAATTATACAATACTACAGACTACATATACATGCATATACATCATAAAACTACTTCACTAAACTTATAACTAACACATTTTACAAAATAATACCTACTAATATCTTTTTTATTGTACTGACCAATTTTGTTGTTAATAAACTCTTGTTTATCTAATACATTTTGTCGCACAAATCTCGCTTTATTATCAATAACAGAATTTATTTTAATATAAGTATCTGTTTGAATGCTTTTTAACGTTTCTATAAAAAGATTGATGTTGGGGTGCGGAGAGCTGCAGGTTCTGCTAAACTTTCGAATCTTCATCGATGTAAGTTTCCACTAAATATTCGACAAATTTGTCAATTCTATCGTCTCCAGTAGGTTTATCTGACATAAAATCTTCTACAGAACAATCTCCCACTTCCTCTGGTGAAAGGAAAGTTAATCCAAAGACGTGTTTTAGCCATTGTCCTATTTCGGAATCTATGTTCTTATATTCTGAACTTAAACCAAGATTTTGTATTTTGCGCCACCTAATAATAATTCAAAACAATAATTATTTCATAAGTATACATCATAATATGTAATAAAACTTACCAAGACTGAGCAAGATGAAAACGACAACCGGTTACGTTGGCTTCTGAAAATTTTTTTGAAAATATAGAGTTCAAAGTATGCACTTTTGCACTACACGTTTTGTTGGTACAACACCACACCACTTCACCAGATTTTTTTAAATCTCGATACTTCCGAAACTTTTGATTTTCGAAAATTAGCAAGGGATTTCCAAGCTCGCTCAACATATGTTGTAAATCCATACTGTCTCTATAAATTTAAGAGACAAACTAAAATGTTTTGGTGATGACCTTAAATTTATACGTCACCCCTTCCCTTTGAGACAGATTATCATTTTACTTTTCTTTGAATTTTTGTCAACAATATCGTTAGGCCAATTTTTACCATATTTCTGGTTAACCGCCTAATACATGATATGAGATTTAAGATAAAAAGTTTAACCATCCAAGCAATTCAGTCGTCGAAAACAACCACCTAAGTACCCTTCTACCTGATTCAAATTTTGTCCGCAATTCGTGTGTCTCCAAACAACCACCTAAGTACCCTTCTACCTGCTTCAAATTTTGACCGCAATTCGTGTGTCCCCAATATATGCTAGACATTTAATAAAAGAGAAACATAACTTCAATTCGGATTTCGAAATTCTAAATCTCGGAACAAAAGGTTCCAAATTGAATCTTATGGAAACTTAAGAAATTAATAGGCATAAAAATTCCCAGAAGTTACATAAAAGCCAATTGGATGTGATCAGCTCCCCCTGCCCCCTTCTTAACCTTTTCAATGAATGAAGGTAGTTTGTTCTTAGAATCCCAGAATAGATTTTCCAAATTTATGATTGTACTTTGTAAACCTTGCATTAGAAATTTTAGTTTTAGTTTGAAATTCGCACCTGAAGAAGCTGAAGTGTCAGCGAAACGCGCTCTGCAACTGTTGTTGTTTTATTATATGTGAAAATCGTTAAACTCAGAGTTTCATTTCTCAAGCATGTTAACAATTAATTTTCGTCGATTAACGACGTAACATAATTTTATATATATATATATATATATATATATATATATATATATATATATATATATATATATATATATATATATACAGGGTGTTCCTAAATTGAACGTACAAACAAAAAGGGGAGATTCCTTAAGTAAGTTTAAAAAAAAAAAGTTCCGTAAACATGGGGTCGCAAACGTTTCGTTTTCGAGATACAGAGTGTTGAAGTTTGAAATCTTTTCAAGTTTTTTCTCATAGTATCTACACCCTATAGGATACTCAACTGAAATTTGGCATAGATATTACATCTGAGAGTTTTCACCTCGTGACATGGCAATTTTGATAGCAGATCAACAGGGTGATATTTTTTTTGGAACACTGTCACCTGTTTTCCTCAAGAACTTTATTTTGTTGAGCAACAATTTGAAAAAATGTGAAAAGAAGCTTTGTTGTTAAACTTAACTTTTCGGTCTCTTGTAGTTTTATCGTATCTGCTACCAATTTCGAGAATAAAAATTTTGAACGATTCTCTCGAAATCCTCGGAAAAATCCAAATTATCATAAAATTTTGTTAGTAAGCTGTGGTGATTGTATTCAAAGTCAGTTTTGACACATCAAGTTATTGAACATTTGTATTTTGAAAAGTAACGGCGATTTGTGTCTATTTATTTTTTTGAATGTAGACTGCTAATTTCATTACGATTGTTATGACTGTCACAGCAATATTTGATCAGAAAATATAAACCTCTACACATTTTAATATCAAAACATGCCGAATTTCACGAATTCCTTATGGTCTTGTAAATGGAAATTCAAGAGAAGCTAAGCGTCTTTACATGGAACGCTATCCCAATAGAGGGATACCAGATCATCGAATGTTCTCTGATATTCATAGGCGTCTTTCAGAAACTGGATCTTTTTCCACGAAAAAAATTAATGCCGGTAGACCACGCAGTGTGAGAACAGCACAACTCGAAGAGGCAGTTATGAACGAAATAGAACAACATCCAAGAACCAGTACAAGAAAAATTAGTTTACTTTTGAATGCAAGTCATCAAGCTGTTTGGCGGATCTTGCGGGATTCTCTGCTATATCCTTATCACATTCAGAGGGTGCAAGCTCTTCTGCCTCGAGATTTTCATCCGAGGATTAATTTTTGTCAGAGGTACTCCAATAGACTATTGAACAATCCTCGTTTTGATTGCCAAATTCTATTCACTGATGAAGCCTGTTTCTCAAGGACTTCAGTTATAAATTTCCATAATGAACACATATGGGCTGAGGAGTATCCGCATGAATATGTAGACCCCCTTTTTCAAACGCAATTTTCACTAAATGTGTGGGGTGGTAATATTGGCGATCATTTGATTGGTCCTTCCTTCTTGCCAGGTCGACTAACAGGTCAATCATACAGACATTTTTTAGAGAACGATTTGCCCTTGTTTTAGGAAGATACACCTCTTATGCTACGACGAGAAATGTGGTTCATGCATGACGGTGCACCTGCTCATTTTTCAGTTTTGGCAAGGGAGTATTTGGACGACAATTATGAAAACAGGTGGAATGGGCGGGGGGGACCTCAGTCATGGCCCGCCAGATTCCTAGACTTAAATAGTTTAGATTTCTTTTTATGGGGCCACCTGAAATCTCTACTATAATCGACGCCAGTGAACACCGTAGAAGAACTGAGAAATCGTATAATATATAATGAGACGAAGAACAGAAGCTTGTATGAGAGTTGGGGGAGGACATTTTCAACATTTGTTGTAGTTCAGTCCTTTGCGGTTACTTAGTTTTCTTGTTATGATTTTTGTTTGAGTTTTACGTTTCTTGTATTAATACATTTTTTCGTAATGATTATACGAGTTTATCAAATCTTTATGAATCATCGCAGAATCGCAGATCAGGAAAATTTCCATAAAAACTAATAATGAATTCATTCACCACAGCTTACAAACTGGCCTCTTTATCATAATTTGAATTTTGCCGATGATTTCGAGAGAATCGTTCAAAATTTTTTTTCTCGAAATCAGTAGCAGATACGACAAAACTGCAAGAAAACGAAGTTTATTATAATAACAAATCTTTTTTTTACATTTTTTTCAAATTAACAGTTGCACACCAAAAAAAAGTTTATTATAATAACAAATCTTTTTTTTACATTTTTTTCAAATTAACAGTTGCACACCAAAAAAAAGTTCTTCGGGAAAACAGGTGACAGTGTTCCAGAAAAAATATCACCCTGTAGATCTGCTATCGAAATTGTCATGTCACGTGGTGAGAACTCCCAAATGTAATATCTATGCCAAATTTCAGTTGAATATCTTTCTTAAAATTACTTAAGAAATCTCCTCTTTTATATATATATATATATATATATATATATATATATATATATATATATATATATATATATATATATATATATATATATATATATATATATATATATATATATGCATATCTACATGGCAAAATTCCCAAGTAGCTATCATTAGAAATCTTCAGGTTCATAAAAATTTCAAAATTTTATTATTTTCCATGGAATTTCATTTCTCTGAGCTCCATAAATTTCTATTATTTTTGACGGTCTGGCGCTTCATCCGAAAAGCCAGTTCTGGCTTATGAATAAAATATTTTGAACCTTATAACTTGAAAAGAGCATCAAAGCTTGGGCTATGCCTAGATGTCGAGACTGGTTGTTCGCATACGGTGTTTTTCATCGTTTCATTGGAATTCTAGTTCATATTACATCTTGAACATTATCACTCAATTGACAACATATTGAGTCACATTTTACAAGATTCTTCATTCGAAAGCATGAACAAGCACATTATTTAACGGTGGAACATTAAAAGATTAGTTGAAGTCCCGAATGTGCGACGATAGGTATATTTAATGAACCCTCGATTTTCAAACATCAACGCTGTTATTGCTTATAAAAGATGATTAAGTAAAACTACAGCACAAGCGAAAAAATTATATATCAATTAATAAATATATATATATATATATATATATATATATATATATATATATATATATATATATATATATATATATATATATATATATATATATATATATATATATATATATATATATATATATATATATATATATATATATAATATATATATATATATATATATATATATATATATATATATATATATATATATATATATATATATAATTGTTAAGGTTAGACGACTGTCTAAGTTAAGGAGAGAAAATGCTTAATCAGGTATGCAGTCTAAGGGCTGAATAAAAAGAAAACTCTTGTTTCTGTCCAAGCTTTCGAGTCTTTATTGGCTCTTCATCAGGAACTCTACAATAATTACCATAAAGATATAAACAACATTATAAAATGCCTCTAAACAGATATTACTTACGAAAATGAGGTTTGAATTCAACAGGTGGTAACAGTAAAAACTTTACGCCAAACATCAAAACCGATATGGATACACACAAAACATGTCACAAACTAAAACCTCAACATGAGGTGGTGTAAAATAATAATAATAAATTATAAAAGAATATTTGAGAGAGAATCATTGAAAAAATTTTTCATTAAAAGAGAAATGCGAGAAAGAACTCCCACATGACAAGTGACGAGCAGCATGGGACGCCATTAGTCGTCTATAGAAAAACATAAAACAGTTGACAGATTGTATTGCCAACCTTAAGTAACTCGATGATCAGCAAGGCGTGCCAACACATGAAAAATCACTATAAACTAGATTGGAGAAAAGAGTTCGAGAGGGGAGGTTTAACAAATATGCATAAAAAACACTAAGATTAGCGATATCAGTCCTGGCATTCATAGCACTAGGTTCCTTAACAATGGAAGACATTTCTAGGAAACATCTCTTTTTCAAATTAGATTCATGTTCCAGAATAGTAACACCATTATAATCAGGAATGTGATCCTCCTCTAAAACGTGTTGTGCTAAGGTGCAAGTAATTCTTGAATTTCTAACATCTCCCCTATGTGAGCAAATTCTGTCTTTAAGCTTTCGTTTCGTCTGACCAATATATTTTAAGTCACACTGTGAACAAGGTATGCAATAAACCACATTAGATTGTTCCAAAACTGGGTCTTTATCTTTTAACTTTGAAAAAATACTATAAATAGTGAGTTGATTTTTATAGGCAATATTGATAGAGGGAAATTTTGAAAAAATTTTTCTGAATTTGTGGACTATCGAATGGAAATAGGGTAAAGAGAAATAGAATTTAGAGTTTAGTGAAACTAGATTGGGTGGAACATTATTAGAAGGTACAACATCAATGGTAGCTCTCCTGAAAATCAGTCCATAGACCAACTTACTTGGATAACCGCTATTAACAAAAAGCAGAGCAAGTTTTTTTAAATTTTGATTCCGTAAGGAGGTGTGGCTGGTTCTAATAACTCTGTTTTTCATGCCAATCACGAGGTTGATTTTTTGTTTATGTTGGTGGTAAGAATCATAATGCAAAAATCTACCAGAAGCACCAGGTTTAGTATACCAACTTGTAATAATAGTATTGTCACTCCTTCTGATAACTTTAGTATCTAAGAAGGGGACACTGCATCCTTCGTCTTCTTCCTCAATAGTAAACTTCAATGCATCATGATATGAGTTAAAAACCAACAAAACCTCCTGTAATCTATCTTGAGGAACACTCAAAATAATATCATCTACATATTTTTTTAAAAAGGGAATATTAAATGGTAACTGGTCTAAACAACTCTCAATGAGATCATCCATGACATATTGTGAAATGATAGGAGAAACTGGACTACCCATAGGCATGCCCAAAATTTGTTTATAAAAATTATTATTGAAACTGAAAATTCATATATATATATATATATATACTAATTCAATAATAATTTTCATAAACAAATTTTGGGCATGCCTATGGGTAGTCCAGTTTCTCCTATCATTTCACAATATGTCATGGATGATCTCATTGAGAGTTGTTTAGACCAGTTACCATTTAATATTCCCTTTTTTAAAAAATATGTAGATGATATTATTTTGAGTGTTCCTCAAGATAGATTACAGGAGGTTTTGTTGGTTTTTAACTCATATCATGATGCATTGAAGTTTACTATTGAGGAAGAAGACGAAGGATGCAGTGTCCCCTTCTTAGATACTAAAGTTATCAGAAGGAGTGACAATACTATTATTACAAGTTGGTATACTAAACCTGGTGCTTCTGGTAGATTTTTGCATTATGATTCTTACCACCAACATAAACAAAAAATCAACCTCGTGATTGGCATGAAAAACAGAGTTATTAGAACCAGCCACACCTCCTTACGGAATCAAAATTTAAAAAAACTTGCTCTGCTTTTTGTTAATAGCGGTTATCCAAGTAAGTTGGTCTATGGACTGATTTTCAGGAGAGCTACCATTGATGTTGTACCTTCTAATAATGTTCCACCCAATCTAGTTTCACAAAACTCTAAATTCTATTTCTCTTTACCTTATTTCCATTCGATAGTCCACAAATTCAGAAAAATTTTTTCAAAATTTCCCTCTATCAATATTGCCTATAAAAATCAACTCACTATTTATAGTATTTTTTCAAAGTTAAAAGATAAAGACCCAGTTTTGGAACAATCTAATGTGGTTTATTGCATACCTTGTTCACAGTGTGACTTAAAATATATTGGTCAGACGAAACGAAAGCTTAAAGACAGAATTTGCTCACATAGGGGAGATGTTAAAAATTCAAGAATTACTTGCACCTTAGCACAACACGTTTTAGAGGAGGATCACATTCCTGATTATAATGGTGTTACTATTCTGGAACATGAATCTAATTTGAAAAAGAGATGTTTCCTAGAAATGTCTTCCATTGTTAAGGAACCTAGTGCTATGAATGCCAGGACTGATATCGCTAATCTTAGTGTTTTTTATGCATATTTGTTAAACCTCCCCTCTCGAACTGATGACTCTTTTCTCCAATCTAGTTTATAGTGATTTTTCATGTGTTGGCACGCCTTGCTGATCATCGAGTTACTTAAGGTTGGCAATACAATCTGTCAACTGTTTTATGTTTTTCTATAGACGACTAATGGTGTCCCATGCTGCTCGTCACTTGTCATGTGGGAGTTCTTTCTCGCATATCTCTTTTAATGAAAAATTTTTTCAATGATTCTCTCTCAAATATTCTTTTATAATTTGTTATTATTATTTTACACCACCTCATGTTGAGGTTTTAGTTTGTGACATGTTTTGTGTGTATCCATATCGGTTTTGATGTTTGGCGTAAAGTTTTTACTGTTACCACCTGTTGAATTCAAACCTCATTTTCGTAAGTAATATCTGTTATGAGGCATTTTATAATGTTGTTTATATCTTTATGGTAATTATTGTAGAGCTCCTGATGAAGAGCTAATAAAGACTCGAAAGCTTGGACAGAAACAAGAGTTTTCTTTTTATTCAGCCCTAAGACTGCATACCTGATTAAGCATTTTCTATATATATATATATATATATATATATATATATATATATATATATATATATATATATATATATATATATATATATATATATATATACAGGGTGATTCCGGAGGAGACAGGTGAAGTTTACATTAGTCAAGGCAGTTTCGAAACAATGTTTGGTTTATGGTTCGGGGCCTTTATTGTGAGTCTACAGGGTGATTTGTCCAATTGGACCGATTTTTCTTTTATTCATAACATTGGTATGTCTTGATCAATCTAGATGAAATTTTCAGTGTAGAAGAATATGATTATTTACTTTCAACAACTTCATTACTTTTTTAAATATACAGGGTGGGAATTACGATAAGTTCAGATTGAATTTGCAGGATGAAAAAAAACCCTGTACATTCTGTTTTAAAAAATTCGCTACCTGCTTCAGATTCTACAATAAATTCACATTACTGAAGCGTTTTCATTTTTTCTGGCACACGTCCACTTTTCCTAGAAATTTTTCAAAAAAATGAACAGTATCGTTATTTCGCTCCAAGGCAGTGAAGATATTCTGAACTAGATAGTGAAGCTGTATCTTCCAATGATACAAAGCTCTTCCTGAGTCCTAAAGTTCCAAATTCGAAATTGATTTTTGATCGCTCATATTCTGATGTATAAAATCATTTAATTCAAAAAATTTCTTCATACGTATGTGAAATCTACTACTACTAATACAGAATAGACATTCGAAACATATGAAAGGCAAAATTAAGGATTAACATAAAATTGACACTTCCAGTTTTCTATGAAGAGAATATTGCTAAAACATAAAGTAATTTCGTTCAAAAATGTACTCACTTATGGTCTCAAAAAAGTAGGTAAAATATTGAATCACGAATGTATGAAAAATAGTTTTTATCAAATTGAAAAATTTCAATGAAACTTAAATCTCAATTTAAATCAAGTTCGTTAAGATCCATGGTTACCATCACAGTGAACCACAGAATGAGAATATTAAATAAATAATCTGCCACAGGAAGTGTATTTCAACATGCCACAATTTTATTTTTTTTTAAAGAGGTGGTACGTGTGCCCCTCTCACACGCGCCCGACCTCCGTACAATTTTGGCTTCGTCAACTTGGACATTTAGCCATCAATTTACTATAATGAGGGGAACCACTTAAATCCGGACGCATACAAACACCCAGGAACACGGTGGGAATCGAACCCACCAACTCCGCCAACGAAGACGGCATAGCGTTACCTATACCGCTCAGCCATGGAGCCTCCGTGATGCCACAATTATTTACTCATGCGGAATATGCAGATATGATTTTTGTTTATGGGTTTTGTAACGGAAATGAAAATGAAGCCAAAAGGGAATACCAAAGACGATTTCCCAATCGACGTCAACCAAATAAAGGTACTTTTGGACAAGTATTTCATTATTCTAAGGAACATGGGCATTATCCTAGTAAGGCAGATCACATTGATAGGCCTACTCAAAATGAAATTTCCAATCAAATTGTTGAACGGGTGGAGGAGGAACCGTCTATTAGTACTCGTCAAATTAGTACCAGATTAGGAATTTCGCAGAGCAAAGTGTGCAAGACTTTGAAGAAAGAGAAATTTCACCCATACCACTATCAAATGGTTCAAGAACTGTTGCCACAAGATCTGCCCCAACGATTATAATTTTGTCGCTGGGTTATTAGTCACCAACGAACTATTTTTCGTACTCTATCCAGCGACGAGGCTATATTCACTAAGAATGGAATTTTTAATATCCACAATTCCCACGAACGGGCAAGAGACAACCCGCATTTGAAGAAAAGTCATAATACACAACACAGATTTTCTGCCAATATTTGGCTTGGAACAATAGACGGAAATTTGATTGGCCCTCACATTTTTGCGGAAAGATTAAATGGTGAAATTTACCTAAACTTTTTGGAAAATATTTTACCAAATCTATTGGAAAATGTACATATCCGCTCTTTGTACTTTCAGCATGACGGAGCACCACCTCACTTTGCATTGAGTGTGAGAAATCACCTGGATGTAAATTATTCGAACAGATGGATTGGTCGTAGAGGCCCTATTGCTTGGCCACAAAGATCGCCTGATTTGAACCCTTTAGATTATTTTGTGTGGGGACATCTAAAAACGAAAGTTTATAAGGTTGAAATTAGAAGTAGAGAACATCTAGTTGAAAGAATTTTCGAGGAATGTAATATCTTGAAGCAAAATCAATCCCTCATTAGAAGGTCAATTGGAAATTTGATAAAAAGGTCGCGAATATGTATTCAAAAAAGAGAAAATCATTTCGAACATTCTTTGTCAATTTTGTGTTAATCCTTAGTTTTGCCTTTCATAATATGTTTCGAATATTTATTCTGTATTAGTTGTAGATTTTTTGGTTTAAGTAGGTACGTAAAAAGATATTTGCTGGAATAAATGATTGTATACATCAGAATATGAGTGATTAAAAATGAATTTCGAATTTGTAAAAACCATTTTAGGACTCAGGAAGAGCTTTGTATCATTGGACGATACAGCTTTACCATCCAGTTCAGAATATCCTCACTGCATTGGAGCGAAATAACGATATTGTTCATCTTTAAAAAAAATTTTGTGTCCAAAAAAAAATAAAAACGCTCCAGTAATGTAAACTTATATTAGAATCTGAAGCAGGTAGCGAATTTTTGAAAACATAATATACAGGGTGGTTTTTCAACCTGCAATTTAATCTGACCTTATCATAATTCCCACCCTGTATTTTTGAAAAAGTGTTGGGATTATTGAAAGAAGACAATCATATTGTTCTACTCAGAAAATTTCATCAAGATTGATCAAGCCATATCAAAGTTATGAATAAAAGAAAAATCGGTCGAATCGGACAAATGTCCCTGTAGACTCTCTATAAAGGCCCCCAACCATAAACCAAACATTGTTTCGAAACTGCCTTGACTAGTGTAAACTTCACCTGAAATCTGACGGTCTCCTCCGGAATCACCCTGTATATATATATATATATATATATATATATATATATATATATATATATATATATATATATATATTATATGTATATATATATATATTTAATATATATTAAATAAAATATATATATATATATATATATATATATATATATATATATATATATATATATATATAATAAAATATAATATATATAAAAAAATATAAATATATAAATATATATTTTTATATATATATATATATATATATATATATATATATATATATATATATATATATATATATATATATATAAATATATTATATAAATATATATATATATATATATATATATATATATATATATATATATATATATATATATATATATATATATATATATATATATATATATATATATATATATATATATATATAAATAAGAGTGTTTCCAAATGAGTGCGTAAGTTTTTAGGGGGTGATTCCTCATGAAAAATTAAAGCTGGACTTTCATGTACAAAATAGCTTTTATGCCTGTCCTAGAAAAATTACACGTTTCCAAATATCAACGTTAATATAATTATTCAACTTGAAGATTTAAAAGGGGCAACTGAACTTTTAACTGATTACCACATAAAAATCAAAGCGAATTAAATTTTGAACTACCACATAAAAATCAAAGCGACTTGACAGCTACCTACTAGATTTTTCCAATTCCCTTTGAATATGATCCGATCGATGTTGTATTTAATTTTTTGAATTGAGACAATTGGTCTCACGAAAAAACAAAAGAAGTCAAAAAGTTTTGCACCGACCCATTCGTTTCAACAGATATTTTTAAATCAAGAAATTTTATATTGTTAGTAACTTCTATTAAAAAGTATAGAAAAAAAAATAGAGTAGGTGCTAGTCAACAAAAAAAAAATTCATAGGTAGTCTTTTTATTGGTACAACATGCCCACAAAATACCATTCTATCAACACTCATACAAAAATTCAAATAATTTTTATATATATATATATATATATATATATATATATATATATATATATATATATATATATATATATAATATATATATATATATATATATATTTATATATATATATATTTATATATATATATATATATATATATATATATATATATAAATATATATATACCTAAGTATATATCTATACCCAACTAACATTTTTTGGAGCCAGAAGTTTTATTAATCGGTAACGGATATTTATAAGAGGTTTATAAAGAACCTTAGCTTTTATAATAGTTTTTTAACTTTATAAGAAAACTATTGGTGTTACAAGTTTTATAAGACGTCCAGAGAATACCAAAATACTTAAAGTTTTATAACATTGCATCCAAAAGGTTTCCGTTACCGTATCTATAAAACCTTTGGTGTTAGTTACTTATAGTTTTTTAAAAGGGTTTTATAGCGTTCTTAAAACCCTCATTATAAAACTTTTACATTTGGAGTTTTATAGCTTACTTCGTAAAACCTTTACAAATCTTAAGGCACCTAATAAATATTCTACAGCTAGTATAAAACCTAAAGAATTTCATAAAACTTATAGTTAGAAGGGGCCGAAACTATATTTTTGAGATAAAGATGTTTGATGATTGTTTTCCGTGTTTTCTTAATGTTTAATCAGTAGTCGTGGTTATTGTCTCTGCTTTAATAATTAATTGTAAGTAAATATAAATATGCCACAAGGGAGAAAAAATTGGAATAAGGTTAAATACAGTAGCAGCTTTTATAGAAAATGCGCTAAAACCCGGGAGAATATTTTGCGAAGCACACCTCCATCCAGGTGATAAATCACCCACAACTAAATTTACCAAAAATGATGTAGACTAAAACGCAGACTTAAAGAACTCAAGAAAATATATTAATATATAACACTCGTTTTAAAGCTAATATAAACGAAAACGACATTCAAAAGTCAATGCAATTGATATTTGACATTTGAGAACTGGTAGCATTGAATTAGGATTATTACCAAAAAGGTATTTCTAAAAACTGGAAGTAACCGGAAAACCATTCCGGTTACTTCCAGTTTTTAGAAATACCTTTTTGGTAATAATCCCATAAGACACTTAGGTAAGTTTTATAAAAGTTTTTATTATTACTTAAAGGCACAAATAAAACTATAAGTTTTTTAAAAGCGAAATGGCAAACATGGCGTCCTTTTATATGGCGGCCATTTTTATGTTTTTGTTCGAATTGACATAAATATCCTCACAAAGAAGAAAAATATTGCATTTTAAGCAATATTACTGAAGCTTGAAGACGTATTTCTTCAAGAATATGGGATTAAGTAATGTTGGACAGCTTATTTGCAGAGAAAGGAATAATGAGACATAACTTTAATTTTCAGGTTTTTATAAAAATAAATTGTTAGAGAGCCCAAAACGGGGGCGCTTCAGTTTTAGGAATGGTAAAATGTAAAACTACTCGATAAATCTTTCGTGTCAAATAAAATTAAGTCCTCATAAAAAATTGCCAAAATATTTAAGTTGTTATAATACCTAATTGTTTAATATGCCATTTTTATAATATCAAAGTGAATATCCATTGCTGTCAACTTTGAAGTATAAGCAGAATAATAATGAGAAGGACTTGAAATAGAACATATTGTGAACAAACAATGTAGAAGGAGATGAAGCTAAAAGGGGTGGTTTATTTTTGGTGTTTATAAACACTATATAGGCGAGGATGTTTTAATATTAAGGTTTTAAAGCGGTAACGAAAATATATTCCTTGCCACTATAAAACCTATTTATGTTTTATAAAGGTAACGACAACGTCTTAGTTACAAATAAGTGGAAAGTGAAAGTTTTATATGATACAAAATTTAGTCACCGTTACCTTTATAGGATTCTCCATTTAAGTGCTATAGGGGTTTTATAAGAGTAACGAAAACTTTTCGCGAACAATTGATAGGTTCTTAGGTTTTATAAAATAGGTAATCGAAACGTAACCTTCACCATTATAAAACAAAAAATTTAAGTTGGGTAGACATCAACATTTGTTCGAACCAAATAGACGCACCGTGTGTGATGACATCTATGAATGTGAAATGATAGTTTTCGCCTTCGGCGTTTACCAGAAGTTAGATACCTATCGATCTTCAATGGATCACTCTGTAATTTGCTCGCATGTCATTAGTTGCAACCAGATTGTCTTGATATTCTAACCATAATATACTCCAAAAACATTTGATTTGTCAAGTTGAATATCCTATTTAACCTACACTTAATGTTGCAAAGAGTATTGTCTTCTAGAACCCTACAAGAATTTCCTTGAAAGGTACTACCTGTATAAAAAACCAACATTGTCATTTATTTTTATTTTGACAACTTTGCCGCAATGATCAACTATCATGTACTTTATAGTAGATAATTTATCAATTAAATATATATATATATATATATATATATATATATATATATATATATATATATATATATATATATTAACAAAACTAAATTTGAATTTACTACGTTTATTATCACAAAATATTTTGAAAAATATAACACTGCGATTGCAATTTCGGTCACTAGACCATCATCGGGCAGATTGAGTTGAGAACTGAGTACAGAATAATTATAGATTTGCGCTTACGGGTGGGAAAGGATTATTGCAGGTGCCTAAATGGACAAGAGGAACATATTTCAAGAAGGGCTAATCGAGTGAATTTCACAAATTGGTACAATACAATGTTCTTAGAAAAGTCATTATTGTTTAAATACACTAAATATAGGAGAATATATCAATTCAATCTGGTCGTTCAGCAAGATATTTTTTGCATTATTATTGAGTTTAAAAATTTCTAATGATTCTAAGTAAGTAAGTTTGGTTCCTTTCGGTAATTTGTGCATGATTTGAAAATTATCTATTTGTGGAAATGGGTGGTGGTTTTCACGGCAATGAT
Source organism: Cynegetis impunctata (assembly GCA_030704885.1). Classification (NCBI taxonomy): domain Eukaryota; kingdom Metazoa; phylum Arthropoda; class Insecta; order Coleoptera; family Coccinellidae; genus Cynegetis; species Cynegetis impunctata. The sequence continues at coordinate 165,547 of JARQZK010004459.1, read as the reverse complement.
TTGAAAACGTTGAATCTGTTTTATTTTTCAAAAAAGATTGTTGGTGTTCTTTAAATCTTGTCTTGAACGATCGACCAGTCTGACCTATATATACTCCTTTACATACAGGACAAATCAACTTATAAACTCCTGAACTTTCAAATTTTGAAGTGATATCTTTGGCATTGAATAAAAATCCTGAGAGTTTTGTCTTAGGTTTGAAAGCAATTTTAATATTACATTTAGGTATGACATTAGCAACTTTTTCTGTTAGAGGACCAAAATATGTTAAAGATGTGAATTTTTCCGATTTTTCTACTTTTAATTGGGGATATATGCTGTTGTACGCTAGTTGATAACGTTTCTTGTTTATCATTTTATCTATCAAACTTGTATGAAAACCATTATTTTACGCAATTAGTTTTATAGTCGTAATTTCTTTCGCTAAATTTCTTACGGATAATGGAATTGAAAACGCTCTGTGGATCATTGAATTAAAAGCTGAATGTTTATTATAATATATTATATTTTAAGAACATTGTATTGTACCAATTTGTGAAATTCACTCGATTAGCCCTTCTTGAAATATGTTCCTCTTGTCTATTTAGGTACCTGCAATAATCCTTTCCCACCCGTAAGCGCAAATCTATAATTATTCTGTACTCAGTTCTTAACTCAATCTGCCCGATGATGGTCTAGTGACCGCAATTGCAATCGCAAGTGTGTTATATTTTTTCAAAAATATTTTGTGATAATAAACGTAGTAAATTCAAATTTAGTTTTGTTAATCATGTTAAATTATCACGTAGTAACGACGGATTCCATCAACTATATATATATATATATATATATATATATATATATATATATATATATATATATATATATATATATATATATTTATATAATTAAATAATAGTGGACACATACCCGAGCTCATGAGAGACCCTAGAGAACTAACTAAATGCTTGTTTCATTAATTCTTTTTAATTACTACATTGTTAAATGAGTGAAGAATCTGTTGATTCTTAAAACAGCAATTTTATAAATAATAATCTAACGCGCGGCACTATGACAATCTTTACTAACGAATTAGTTGATGATGCAATTATGAAAATTAAGTCTAATTCTAGAGGCTCTGATGATGACCCGATTATGTTACCCATATATCCTGCTTTATTGAGTCCACGTCTATAATTTTCACTTGATTAGTGGTCATTACCCTGCTAGTGGGAAAAGTTCTGTGACGATATCTTACGGTATCGTCTGTTGGACAATTGTGCGGTTTGAGACCCTTAAGTACGCATAAATTGTCTATGTAACAACTCTGTGAGCAAGGTGTTTGGGACATGTAATTCGGAACAAAATGTCATTTTTCGTTTTGTTGAACTATTTAAAAGATTTGATTGGTGTTGTAGCACAGCTGGCTTAGCTCCACTATTTTTGTTTTTCACAACTAATTAATTTGATTAAGAGTTATTCAGCATACCGTTATCAATTTGTAAGTATAGATGGCGTTGATTCAGTTTCAAGGTTGGTAGGAAGTTCATCAAAAATCTATAGTTATATATACACTGCTTCTTTCATATTTATTATGGATATCGAAATTGTCATCAATTGGGGTTCACTATTTCAGTTCGCAGGTGACACTCAGATTAAAATTCCTATTTCTAAGGATGATATGGAGAGAAGTATACATTCGATTCGTGGCTATTCATTTGACTTGTGTCTTGATATTGGAGTAAATCAACTTTGAAGAACGCTGAAGTGATTCAGAAGATATATCTCATATATTGTTCTCCAGACGCGAATGACCTGAAAATCACTAAGCAGATGTAGAAGTATTAATAATAATAATGAATTTTATTAGTACGTTATACTATACAGCGTGTACACGTCAATTGTAATAATATTCAAGATTTTAATGCAAACGATTCATACATGTATACACACACATACATAAGTAAATAAAATGAACGAATAGTCACAAGCCCATATATGTACACGTACAATATTATATTCATCAGTCTGAGAAAGTAGTGTGAAAAACAATGAAAATTAAAAAAATTACTGCACGATAATAAAAAGAAACAATTCATTGGTTGTCACGTGCAAATTATGCTGATGTGTTGTATGGCCCATGTTAGGATCCATATTATAGACTTCAAATAGATTGCAGAAAATACAATATTGCTGTGGGAGGTATGACTGCAATTTGAGAGTCCTGTTCTGTTACTATGATATTAGTATCATAGTATCATCATGTATCAACTTAAATTCTTATATAATTGCTAAATGAAATTATTTCCTTATAATTGTTCAATTGAAGTAATTGTGTTTGATTCAATTTGAGTTATTTTTTGTGTATATATATATATATATATATATATATATATATATATATGTGTATATTTATATATATATATATTTATATATATATATATATATATTTATATATATATATATATATATATTTATATATATATATATATTTATATATATATATATATATATATATATATAATTATATATATATATATATATATATATATATCTATATATATATATATATATATATATATATATATATATATATATATATATATATATATGTACATATATATTTAGAATTCCTAGTTTTCAAATAAAATGTTATATTGTAATTGAGGAGCATATTCAAATTATACTTTGTATATATAGTCAATGCCTAAATTTGATAAGATCGAATGGAGTTGTACTCAAATTCCTTTAAATTACTTGATCATTGGATATGATATAATGTTATGGATATTTCATAAAAGCACTTTTTAGTTGTTAACAACAAACATCTTGAACAAATTCTCAAAACTCACAACAACTCAGAAATCTCTACATTAAATTGGCAGCGATAAAGAAAAATTATAGCAGAACTCAAGAAAAATTTTCCTAACAACAACTGAATCTACGTTCCAAATTTCAGTTCTTTCGCTCGATCTACAAAAGCTGTTGAAGTGAGAAAACACTTCAAGAATCATGTGAAAAAATTTCTTACCCTCTTATTTAATTTGGAGGGTGTTAGAGCGTCCTCGAATCTTCAAAACCTGTGTTTTTAACAAACCTGAATTTTGGATATAGAATGCATATAAATTTTCATATTTTTGCCACAGGTTTAAAAAAGTTTTGCTTATGCACAGACTGTTCAACATATGAATGGTATATTTATTGTCGTATACAACACCTCATGTTTATTGCCAATATTGTTGGTATTTCTGTGTGAAATAATTTCAAAATTGTAGAAGACTTGAAGAAGAAACTTATTGTGTTCGAAAAGTCGGGAAAATAAAGTAGAGTATTTCGAATATATTGAGTCGAAAAGACGAATATAAATACTACATAATTGAGCTATAATGAAGATATTGAACGTAATGACATTAGATATTTGGTCATGTGTGGCAGAAAGGCAGCACAGTTGCTTCGATTTTATTGTATTATTGTTCTCTGCAAGCGTTATACATATTTCTGTACAATCACTCACGTGCGGAGACCATAATCCTTGTCTACGAATACGATAAATTATCCTTTACAAACAGACGTTGCAATTGTCCATGAAGCGGGAATTTGTACAGCGAAAATGATAGTTAAAAATATGTTTCCACAATTTCTGAATATATCATAGCACAGTAGCCGCTTTTCTTGAGTGCCTGGAATGAATATAATTTATGATTCTCATTTGTCTTACATCCTGCTAAGTATAGCATGTAAAAATTCTGAGAGAAGATGAATCGTTCGATATTATTTCAAATAGAAGAAGACAAAACTGACCATAACCAATTAAGTTTCAGGGAATTTTATCATTATTACCTAGATGTAAAAATCTATTAGAGACAATACATAACTTTATACAAATGAAGAGTTGAACTCCAGAAAATAATCCCTTCAGTTTTCTACCAATAGGTGATGTATGAATCTATTGTTCAGTACTGAATAGAGTGTAGTTCATGCAATAAGTCTGAAACTTTTAATTTAGATCAATTGAAAATTTAATACTGATTCAAGAGAAAACATGATATGAACTGCAAGTTTCCATTCATCAGGTATATTCCAACTAGTCAGTTTATAAAATAGTCTGACTGCCCCACTGAACTCTTTATAAATTCCCTAAAAGGTACCTTGAAAAAATCAATATGGAACTATAATAATGAAACATGCGTGAACGGTAGAGCTCCGTATCTGAAGTCGTATATTCACCTCATGTTTGTTCCTTTTTATAGAAAAACACACAATTCGAAAGGAGTATGGAGGTTAGCAAAATATTTAAACAAAGAAAAACAAGACAAATATGTACATTACAATGACGGCAGTATATGTGAATAGCTGAAACAAATAAAAATCCTTCCCTTTTCATTAACTCAATGCAAACAAATATTCAACCTGCCAGCACAATGTTAAAAGTTATAGAAGAGAACAAAACCCTAAAAAACACGAAAAACTATGATATTTCCAATTAATATGACGTTAATTTAGAGAAACAAGTGAGGCCACCAAAAGACTCTTCACTAACGTAAACTCAATCCACGTACTAAATTCCAAACATCTTACTCAATTTGAAAGAACTTCATTCCTACTCATCCTACTTGATAACAGGAGAAACTGTTACAGTCTGAAGCTTAGTACGGACTAGACAATAATCGCTGTCAACGCACTGATATTCGATGTTGCCGACTTATGTTGCATCTGTGGTCGCTGACATTGCAACATCGATCACTTTTTCTGAGGCCTAACATAAATAACTTCGATGGCAATAACTCATTGTTTTCTTCAGCGAGGGATATACTACAGGCATTGTTTTTGACCTAATACGGTGCAGAAAATGAGGGAATATTGCCATACTGTATTAAAACTTTTTTTAACTAGAGTTTATTAATAAGTAAAATGTGGACTATCCACATCCTGATGAACTTCTAAAAGTTTCTCGCTTCAACTTATATAGGTGCGACGATCTTCATTTAGGTGAAATAGGTATAGTAGGAGACTTATAATCGTGTAATGACGTGAAAGTTGTAATTAGTCACCTTCACATCCCACTACAAGAGAGTAAGAAGCTTCATTGTTTGTAGTAGTTCTTCATGTGTTGGTCTTACACACCCATATCAAAATGTAGTAGCTTGTCTCTGAGTATTATCCAACATCTGCTAGTCTCGCAGTACCTACTATAGGATGCTATACACATATCTAATTTCTACTATTGGGCGTACATATGAGTCATAATGTCAGGTCAACGTATCAGAGTCTGGATTAGTTAGAGCCCTTTCAGACTTGGATACTGTATCCGAGATACGCGTATCCCAGATACAGAAAATACATGCGTTTATATGTACGTTTTCACACTGCATTCAGCACAGCATACCGTATCGCGATACATAATTTCTGAATCTCGCTCATTCAGCCGCCGGCGACAGTATCCGAATCCGGGATACCGAATTATCATTGTGGCTTATGGAGCTGTTCAGACTTGCATACTTTTGCGATTCAAAAAGCACAATAGCATAGGTGTACAATATTTTTATTATTTATTAGTAAAAGTGAAGTGGAATAGAACGGTTTTCGTATTCTTCTTGATGATTTCATTTTTCAAAATATTATGAAGTTCTTCAACAGATTCTATTATTCGATAATTATTAAGAAACATTGTTCGATCTTGTAGTGGAGAAGAAGGTTATAAATTCCTTTAGTTTCCCTTAATAATATTAATAATAGTATGAACCCACATAGTTCGTCTCCTTTTCATTTTTTTCTTTTTGTTTATAATATCATCAATACTGAAGATAGTTTATTATGCAAATTTCCAATCAATGCTTTCCTATGGAATTATATTCTGGGGTGGTAACACACGCAGTGAGTGTCTGTTTGTGTCTCAGAAGTTGGCAGTAAGAACTATTTTCAATATGAAATATAGAGATTCTTGTAGAGGAGTCTTCAAACGTAACAATCTGCTGACACTGACGGGACTTCAGAAGTTTGATGTTTGTGCAGAAGCATAAAGAACTTATTGAAAAATTTGAAAACCCAAATAATACCGGAAGGATTTTTCCATATCTGTATCCAAGTTGCTTGTTGTCTCTCACTCAGAGTAACTGTTGCTACATGTGTATGAAGTTATTCAATGCAATTCGAAAGCGATACAAAATCTCTCAAAGTTCAAGAATTTTCGAGAAGAAGATCTACAATTTTATCCTGGACTGTGAACCGTACACCTTGAAGGAATTTTCAGACTGTTGTACTGTCCGGGATTGATTTTGTTTCTTTTATTACCTAGTTTGAGTCAGTGTATGTTATATTCATTTTGATCTATATTTCATTTGATCTATGTTAATTGTTCGATCTATTTGTTTGATAACGATGTTCTATTTATTATACTGTAGTATAATTATTTTTGAATTGAATAAATTATTATTATTATTATTATTATTATATACCACACTATAGCGCACTCTTCAATGTCCATTTCATAAAAAGCACCGTACAGCACTGATATTGTACTGATAAAATTTATTTACAAAACTATATTCTAACAAAAGTATCTTGACTGTATCTGGCCTAAATTATGTATCTCGCATACAGTATCTCGGATACAGTATCCTAGTCTGAAAGGGCTCTAAGACATCTTTCAGACGAGGACGCTGTATCCCAGACGCGCGTATCTCAGATACAGAAAAAGCATGCAGTAAGACTTCTTTCAGACTAGGATACTGTATGTGGGATTCTGTATACGGGATACCGAATCACAGTCGCAGACAATCCCGATACTCTTTTGGCATACTTTTATATTACAAATACAAATTTCAGTGCGGTGCAGTCGTTATCATAAAATGAATATTGAAGAGTGCGTTCTGCTGTTCGAACTGGCTATCAATTCTGAATAAAAATACTGCCCGCCTCTGAAATCGAAATTTTTGCATCGCACAAGTATGCATGTCTGAACAGGTCCATAAGCCACCATGATAATTCTGTATCCCGGATACTCCTTCGTATCCGGGCGACAGATAATCGAAGATTCAAAAATTCTGTCGCGCGATACTGTATGCGTTGTCGAATGCCGTGTGTAAGCTACAATTTAACTGCATGCATTTTCTGTATCTGAGATACGCGCGTCTGGGATACAGCGTCCTCGTCTGAAAGAAGCCTTAAATTGTAGCTTACACACGGCATTGGGCAACGCATACAGTATCGCGCGACAGAATTTTTGAATCTTCGAGTTTCAGCCGCCCGGCTACGCAGGAGTATCCGGGATACAGAATTATCATGGTGGCTTATGGACCTGTTCAGACATGCATACTTGTGCGATTCAAAAAGGTCGATTTCAAAGGCGGCCAGTATTTTTATTCAGAAATATTAAATATATGCCACAGCAAAACGCAATCTTCAATATTCATTTTATGATAACGACTGCACCGCACTGAAATTTGTATTTGTAATGAAAAAGTATGCCAAAAGAGTATCGGGATAGTCTGCGGCTGTGATTCGGTATCCCGTATACAGAATCTCGCATACAGTATCCTCGTCTGAAAGAGGCCTAAGAGTACGAGAGAGAGTATGAATTCTTGAGTTGGCTCTTTTACTTGATGTGTTGAATGATAAATCCGAAGTTATTATCACAACAAGATCGTCATATTACAGGCCTGTATTTGACATATGTCAAATACAGGGGGTGATACACACAACTAACAATAACTATTTAGACCAATTCCGTTTATTGCTCCATACGTTAACAACTTGTTCATATGTTCAAGTATACTCGATGAATGTTTTTTTGTGCGCAGTAGTTCCCTACTGGTGAATTGGTAACGCACATGTCTGCTTCCTGCCACTCGTACGTCCTATACTATATATATATATATATATATATATATATATATATATATATATATATATATATATATATATATATATATATATTATATATATATATGTATATATATATATATTTATATATATAATATATTAATATATATATATATATATATAATATATATATATATATATATATATATAAATCTCTTGATAATTATTAGCAATAACAGGCTGGTTGAATCTTAAAAACCTCGATTTTTATTAAAAGTTGACGTTTCACTACGGACATTGTCGTAGTTTTTTCAAAACTTTTGAAAAAATTGAAATTTCTTTGACATTTATTGATTTGAAAAAATTTGAATAGACAAAGACTACTTTGTCTCGCTAAAATTTTTTTCCGAATGTGGTTGTTCTTTGTTATTTATTACGTGCTATTCAGTCTAATATCAACATTCAAAATTGTTATCATTAGATGGTAAGGGAAACCACCGAAACCTTTACCTACGTAATGTTCGAAAATAAAAATAATAGGGTACTAATTATCTAACAACAAAGAAATTAGTCGCAGGAAAATATTAAAAAAGTAGCGCAGAATGATCGGTATAGAACGTTTATATGGAAGCAGCCGTTGACACGTGTTTCGGACTCTTTGGTACTCATCAGAACGGCGTAGCAAAGCATTGGATTGAAAATTTGGAGATGAAAATAGTACAACAAATAAAAACCTCTGCTACGGAAGACAATCACACCTTTGTGGACTATTGTTTGAACTCTCCGGTTTGGGAGATTTGGTCAAACTCTGCCACGGAGGCGATTAATGCCATCCGCGAGATCTCAGAACGAGTAAATAAACAATAATAAAGAAATTAGTCGGGGGAAAATATTAAATAAGTAGAGCAAAATTATCGGTATAGCCCGTTTATATGGAAGTAGCCGTTTTTATTGAAATATTTATTTAGAATTTCAAATCTTTTAAAAAGGTACTCACAATCTAGAACAATGTTTGAAACTCTCAGCTTAAGTTAGGGATCATTGCCATATTTTCAGCTTGCAATATTTAATTATTTATTCGAATTGTTGTTGCCTGTGATCTATTTTTAATCTCTTGATAATTATTAGCAATATCAGGCTGGTTGAATCTTACAAAACTGGATTTCGTTAAAAAGTTGACGTTTCACTACGACATTCGTAGTTTTTCAAAACTTTTGAAAATATTGAAATTTCTTTGACATTTATTAATCGAGTTTTTTAAGATTCAACCAGCCTGTTATTGCTAATAATTATCAAGAGATTAAAAATAGATCACAGGCAACAACAATTCGAATAAATAATTGAATATTGCAAGCTGAAAATATGGCAATAATCCCAAACTTAGGCTGAGAGTTTCAAACATTGTTCTAGATTGTGAGTACCATTTTAAAAGATTTGAAATTCTGAATAAAAATTTCATTAAAATCGGCTACTTCCATATAAACGGGCTATACCGATAATTTTGCTCTACTTATTTAATATTTTCCCGCGACTAATTTATTTATTATTGTTTATTTACTCGTTCTGAGTTCTCGCGGATGGCATTAATCGCCTCCGTGGTAGAGTTTGACCAAATCTCCCAAAAGAAAAGAGTTCAAACAATAGTCCATAAAGGTGTGATTGTCTTCCGTAGCAGAGGTTTTTATTTGTTGTACTATTTTCATCTCCAAATTTTCAATCTAATGCTTTGCTACGCCGTTCTGATGAGGACCAAAGAGTCCGAAACACGTGTCAACGGCTGCTTCCATATAAACGTTCTATACCGATAATTCTGCTCTACTTTTTTAATATTTTCCTGCGACTAATTTCTTTGTTGTTAGATAAATAGTACCCTATTATTTTTATTCTCGAACATTACGTAGGTAAAGGTTTCTGTGGTTTCCCTTACCATCTAATGATAACAATTTTGAATGTTGATATTAGACTGAATAGCACGTAATAAATAACAAAGAACAACCACATTCGGAAAAAAATTTTAGCGAGACAAAGTAGTCATTGTCTATTCAAATTTTTTCAAATCAATAAATGTCAAAGAAATTTCAATTTTTTCAAAAGTTTTGAAAAACTACGAATGTCGTAGTGAAACGTCAACTTTTTAATAAAATCGAGTTTTATAAGATTCAACCAGCCTGTTATTGCTAATAATTATCAAGAGATTAAAAATAGATCACAGGCAACAACAATTCGAATAAATATATATATATATATATATATATATATATATATATATATATATATATATATATATATATATATATATATATATATATATATATCAGGGGCGGCTAGTCAAAGGATGCTAAGGAGGCTAAGCCTCCTCAATAATATTCCGTGTATTACTAATATATATATATTATATTGAATAGTCAGCATTCAGCATATTCATATTAATCAAAATCATATTATTTTATGCACCTACCTTTCTTTCAACCTACATTATATAATATAATTTATCAATTAAGATAGAGGGTATTTACATTTACTGCATTTCATTCATTACAAGATTTGTGGCAACGCTGCGGAAGGCTTAAAAAGGTATATTCTCAACGTTCATTATGCCTGCCACAGAAAAGCAAACAACGGTGCAAATACTCCGAATGAATACTTCATTGCAATAGAAAAGCAAAACACATGTAAATGGCAACACGGATAGGAACCCAGTCTCATACAATGTCGACCAATTACAACTATAGAATTTCGCGTGACATCGAGTGAATTCGTTGGAAATCATTAATTGAATCGTAGTGTGATCATAGTTACTAATGGCAGCGTGTTTACTTATATTGCTCGCGTATTGTTTTAAAATGAGTTTGGTTACTGAAGTTAATTTCAAAAATTTCAATGGTGACTTAGTGGAATATTTGTTATCCCATAACTTTAGTGCACTAAGTTATGAGGATAAAGTTTTGATAAAAACATTGCGACCTCCCTCTGAATTAAACAATTTGGTGCAGCGTAACAGACAACAAAACCGCGGTTTTAATACAAGGAATTATGAGAGACATCCTTGCCTAACCGGATCACAGGTAAAAAATAAATTATTTTGTTGGCAGTGTTTACTTTTTACTAGTGAAAATGTTTCTGTTTGGGGCCGCTTAGGATTTGAGGATTTAATTCTATACCTAGTTGAAAGTGGAGATTTTTCACCGATAAAGTAACTTTAAATACAGCACGCGGATTAATATCATACTTACAAGATAAGGAATTTATATATTTTTTAAACATCTTTAAATTAATTTTTGAACAAACAGTTGATCTATTCATCTATTTGATGAATAGATGAATTGATTAATTGGCTGAGAAGAGTTTTTGTGAATATTGTAAATAGGAGTTGTAGGTCTCAAGGTAGACACTCGAAAGTGAAAACAGATTAATAGCTTAGGGTGCTTGTTTTAATTTGATTTTCTTTAAATTATAAGGCGGTTGACCTTGAAATCCTAAAAATTTTCGCCTATGGTGTATTTTTTAATACCTCTTGTAGCCTCCTCAAACCAAAACCTCACGAGCCGCCACTATATATATATATATATATATATATATATATATATATATATATATATATATATATATATATATATATATATATATATATATATATATATATGTGTGTGTGTTATTGATATTAATGATATTATTGCCATACGACACATAACCCGGACATGATTAATCATCATATATATTTCTCCTAGCTAATGAATTTGCTAAATCTTGATTGTTTTCAGTCGATCTTGTAAGGAAGAATGTTGAAAACAATGAGATAGCCACGGCGAAGGAATCTTGAAGAGACAGACAGCTGTTGCAGCCTAATTTTGATTGCAGGAAATCAAATTAATATTTCAATATTTGATAATTCGAAAACTCAGTTCGATAATGTAATAACTATCTAGTAAGTGACCTTTGCGATATTCCTTGGTAACTGTCAACTTTGGTAAATAATTTTTAAATAGTCATTCTTTTCACTACAATCTACGATGAATTATGCTAGTGGAGCTGTTTCGTACAAGTACGAATTCTTTAATTTATTAAATGAAAAATACTCGAATGTATCAGTTACGAAGAATAGATTGAAAAAATTAATAGGTGAAGAAATTAGATACTCACTAGATTATTATCACATTTCTCAACTCTGTGTAAAAATTCATAGGGTTTCACATGAAATTGAACATAAAATGAAACTGGTTTTGAAAAATTCGATTTCAATTTTTTTTTGGGGTTTTCAACAATCCATAAAAATTTTTGCTAAAACGGAAAATAAAAAAGTTTTTCTTCTTGGGCACCTCATCAGTGGGCACACTGTAGAAAATATTTAAGTTGAATTATATAACACCTTATTTCTAGGGGTGAAGTCATGTTATCATGCATTGCATTTACACATTACATTATATCAAACAGCACTGATCAAAGGTCTTTCACCTAAAATAAGTATATGGGAGCTAAACTAATTCATGAAAAAAAGCATAATTCAACTCTTCGTCGCCTGGAGTACTAACCCAGAAAACGTAGCTTCAAGGCGGGAAATATGATGGAAACAGATCCCCACACGAAAGCGGTTCGAGTCTCATAAATCAATGTTTTATGGGGTAGATAACTCACAATTTATTGTCAGTAAAACGAACTCTGCTGCTGGAATTTTTGGAATTAACACAGCATCATACACTACAGCAGTTGTGGCTTTCTTGATTATTCTCCATGAGGAAGAGAAATCGCAATAAAGTCACCACCTTCATAAAAATATCTTTTTTTTTACAAGCATATGAATACCTACCTCAACTGAAATAATTGAATATTTATCAATGGAAAATTTTACAAAAGTCAAAAATTGGAAGATAGGCCAGTCAGTTAAGATATTGATAATCGAAAATTTAACAATCATTCTAAAAATTTTTAAACATCAGTCAAGTGAATGCTACATAGAGAAAGGAACAAATCTCATTTTGTAACATTTTCCGGAGTCCGGAACAATGTTAAAATTGCAATAACATTGAATTTTGCTGTATGCTTATGAAAAATATTCCGAAAGTTCTGCATTCTTAGAGTAGTATTAAATATATTATTTCATATCATGTATCAAATTTGCAACCAACTTAAGGGTATGGAACATTTTTTTCATTCAACATTAACGTTTTCCTTTGGTAAACTGACCAAAACAAATTTCAAGATATTTCGGAAAAATACACCGAACCGTTGTATAAATTTTCAACCTTTTGCGTTGACCGGAACATGTTCATTTATAATTTTTTTAATTCGTGGCCTTTTTTTCGGCCAAGATGATCTCGAAATAATTACAAAAGTTTTGAAACTTGGTTGGAAATTCAGAAAACATCATTCTGATGCATTTGCGAATTTGCAACCTTGTACGCGGTCCGGAACTTCATGCAATTTGCAAAAATATGATTTTTGGATTTTTATTTTTTTGCAAATGCATCTGAATGGATGTTTTCTGGATTTTCAACCAAGTTTCAGAACTTTTGTGATTAATTCGAGATCATCTTGCCCGAAAAGATGACTCCAAATTAAAAAAATTACAAATACACACGTTCTGGTCAACGTAAAATGTTGCAAATTCATACAACTGTTCAGTATATTTTTCCGAAGTATCTGTCAAATTTGCAAATTTTTTGAAAATGCTTTTGGTCAGTTTTTCTAAGGAAAACGTTAATTTTGAATTAAAAAAAATGTCTCATATCGTTAAATTGGTTACAAATTAGATGCATGACATGAAATAATATATTTAATACCACTCAGTTTGCAGAACTTTTGGAATTTTTTTCACAAGAATTCAGCAAATAACCATTCATTGCATTTTTAACAATGTTCCGTACTTCGGAAAAGATTGCAAAATTCAATAGTTTGTTTTTATCTATTTCTCGATCCTACATTGAAGTTTGAAAATTTTGGAATTTTTTTCTCAATTGATTATCTCAACTGACTGGCCTAAAATAAATATATGTAATAAGTTCATATTGCGAAGTATGTTCAGCGTATGTTTCGTTCTGAATGATAATCATCAAACTTATAATATACTTTCCACTGATCATCGTGGATTAAGTGATTAGTTATTCGGATCATTCAAATATTATTTCTCAATATAAATATATATATATATATATATATATATATATATATATATATATATATATATATATATGCATATATATATATATATGCATATTTCTTTAGTATCCGATTAGCCATCTCACATGAGATGGGCACATCTGATAACTACGTTTTCTACATCCGCTTCCGATCCCTAATCCGGACGTCACACACGTTATACGGTTGGAAGACTTGGGGTGCAGCAGTATTAGCCAAAGGGACCGCTAACATGTTTCCTGTGCTCGTAGCGTTCTCCGTTCACATTGTACTTGAAACTGAGAATTCTGATAGCTGTTTTGCTTTGTTACTAATTATTATCCTTTATTGATGAATAAATCATTTAGTGAAAGAAGAGACTCTATAAATCAATCAAAAATTTTCATTTCTGTTCTGTTTCAATTTCATTCAATTATAAGGTAGTTGCGATACTACGTCATTTGGCAGCTAATAGTCCCTACATAACTCTTTCTTTTATTTCAAATTTGATTTAGTGAAATATGTTAAGAGTAACATCTCTTCACTTAACCTATCAGTTCCAATAATAGATGAGTATTATGATGAAATACAAGTTCGTCTCTTTTGCTAGTTCTAATGGGAGGTATTGAAACAAAATAATTTACTTCCATTCAACTATTTTCAGTCTATTTCTAGGTATTCGAGTGAAAGACTTGATTCACTCAACCTCTTCAGTAGGGGAGTGAGGGGCCAGTTGTGAAAATTTTTCGTTTCTTGACTATGGAAGCTTACTTGTTGGGTATTTAGGAAATGCAGCAGAACTCTTCGAATGAAATTTTTATAAAATCTGTGATGAATTCTTGTAAAAATGGCTTAGAAAAAAGTGACCAGTGTTACAACTTACCCCGTGATTAGGGCTAGTTGCAACAGACTTGGGGCAAATTATAACAGTATGAATTGTTAACCAGTTTCCTATTTTTCAAAGTTTTATTCAGCATATTCTGCGTTAGAAACTTCGGACACGCTAAAACAGACTTAGACATTTGAGTTTCATTTTAAATCTAATAAGAAAATATTCAAACATTCACAAAAAGATGTTCGTTTCGATAAGCTATAATGAAACTTCAGGCTTACAGCTATTTATAACCTCAACAAACTTAAGTGATCAGACTTCATTCATTTCGCATATTTGGCATCAAAATCTTCAGGCATGTTGTAACAGACTTTTAAGTTTCATGCTTAATTTAATAGAAAAATATTCAGAATAAACGAAAACGGGTTCTTTCCCATTCAAATTATAAAGGAATTTCATAATAAAAAAATCTCCACTTCTGAATTGATTAGCCTTTTGATTGAAGAAGGTAATACTTGAAATCAGTCTCCATCGGAATTAAAATTGAGACACACAAATGAGATCTTATCTCCTGTTGCACATTTTACGTGGACTCACCTCTTGCACATCCAATTGTATCCGTTGCTCGTTTGAATTTTCATAAGCTTCCAAACAAGTTAGACGAAACAATTCTTCGAGTTCAGATTCTGAATAGGCTTTAACAACTTTTTTCTTACTTTTTCTATCCCTTATCTTTCAACTATCTTTATCTAATCTTTTGTCTCCGCTTTGCCCTTTCGCTAACCTTCCTTAATCTCTTGTGCTTTCTTTTTCATATTTGACTCTTCTTCATATTCCTTTTGTAACTTGCTCTTCTCTGGCATGTCTGTTAGTATACGTTGTGGGCGATAAGTCAATTTTCGCGGTGTAGCTTTCGAATAGGGCCTCATTTCATATGGATAGAAATAATTTTGCTTTTGAAGACCAGAAGGCCCAGGAGTCGGCTCAAAGTCAGGTTGACCTCCAGGTGAATCTTTTGTGAATGAAGTATCCTCAATTACTGTTAAACTTGAAGGTAATGGGTAACAACCTTCCATAGTATTTATGATTTCACTGAAACTCATTTTTGAAGAACAATTGTCCAATGAATCTATAGTAGGAAGATTCTTTGTCAAGCTAGAGGTATAATCACTAATGTTTATAACTGTCTAAGATGCTTGCAGGATTTGGCCTATCCGCAACATAAAATGGGACACAATCTGGAGCAAGTTGTAACCTGTTACAACTTGCTCCATGAATGTTACAACATTCCCCACTGCAAGATTTTTTGAAATAACTGCTATAAACAAATACATCCCTTATTTGGTGTAAAATTACAGTTAACATCATTGGAGTAAACAAATGCTGAATGTATTTGAATAAACCAACAACTATTAAAAAATTTGAAATCAACAATAATCAATTTTGTATAAACCAAAAAAAAATCATTACCTAGTCTTATCGGAGCGCCTCCTACGACATCCAGCGGGATACTGATCGCGCTTATATGGTAGAATGGGTATTAAATATTTGGCTAGGTTGAAAATTAAATGAATATTCTTCTATTATCTAGGTTACCACTTGCCCCTGTTACAACAAGTCCACTGCTCCCCCACTATAATTTACAATATTGTATTACTCACTAATGAATATTTTTAACTTACCCTCTCAGACATTAGGATGCCTGTTTCGGTTTTTGTTGAAGGAAATGGAAAAACGAATCACACGTGTTTCATTCCTCCCTGAAGTATGCGTCAGGGAATCGGGCAGCTTGAATTTGGGATGAACTCCTTCAGCCAGATCAGAGGATACACTTGTATGTACAAGTGCATTAAAGATAGGTGAGACGGGATATTTATGGAACATAGGAAGTATGAGTAGGGTTCAGAGTGTTAATACTGGCCCTGTATTCGTCTTATAAGTTTGCAAGCAGTGACTTACATCACCATGAGAAAACCTCTGAAAAAAACTCATGACAGACCAGTGGGCTTCGGGGTTTGAACCCGAGACCTCCGAAATACTAGCCAGCGTACGCTAAGTACTCGACTAACTAGCTTGGTGGTTTTTGTTAGTGATTTTTTCCGTACACAGATCTGGATCAACATATAAAAATTGTATCGTAATTATTCATCCTCACGTTTTCTTTATGAGTTACGTAATTTATCGGCTACGGTACACTTTCCTCGGATATGCTATGGTTATTATCGTACAATGGTAATTAGTGAAGCACAATTTCTCTTCATATTGCAAATGCTCCCGCCAAGATAGTTTCTAAGAACCGTACGTATGGAATAATCATTTTTCAGACGAACTGAGATGAAAATCATCAGTCACAATCTTTTTTAGTTATTTGAATAGCTATATTTCCTCGATCATAAGGAATGTAAATAAGATACCTTGATACAACACTTTGAAATTGATTTTCCGTTTTATTTTTGTTTATGGTTCGTATGTCAAAAGAGTTTAGTTTAGTGATGTTCACGAATAAATCAATAAACTCAAGAAATTTCATGATTGCGAAGAGAAGTGGCGTTAATAACTGAAAATTGTTTGATGATCTCCAATAGAAGTTACTCATAATGTCAATTCTCTTGAATTGTATTTTAGTTATCTGCAATTTGTATGTTGGACTATATCTATGACTTTTAGTCGATAGTGATATCCACCTAGTAATCTATGGGATGCATTCGAGTACTGTGTTGAATTCAACTTCACTTTTATCAGATATCAGGCAAGATGTGTTTTTCATAAGTTTTCTCATGCTTTAAGTAAGTTATTGCTTACAGTTTAACAAAGCGAATGTTGAGCCAGTATCAAGCTTTGCTGAAAACTATCATCACTACAACTTCTCATTTGCAGAAACAATTTGTCTCACTCAACCTCACCTACTGATACATTCGAGTATATCTTCTGATCTGGTTAAAGCAGTTCCTCCTCGAAACTCAAAATGGATCGGCCTTTCCCAAGCATAATTAAAAGAGTAATGAAATTATGCCATCGCCTTTTTGTGCTATGGAAAAAATATTGAATAAAGTTGATATCTGCGGAGATAAAATAAAGCATATTAAATAGGTTTTTGAACTTCGTAATGAGATGCTCAAACAGACATATGATAACGTAAAGGATGAAATAATCCTGGTTAATTAAACAAGTAATTTTATTTGAAATTATCATACTTCCTTGGAATATTCCGAGCACAGTACTATTGAGATAACATCAGAGCTCAATAATGTTGATGTGTTACACGTCTAAAACTTTTACTGCTGAAAAGTGAAACACTATCAAGATAATATGATTAATGGCCTTTGATTTACAACTAGTAGAAATTTTTTTTGCAACCCTTGATCTAAAATTAGTGCTCCATGCACCTGTGTTAATTTGAATGATACTCTGGGATTAATGCTGAATGATTACACTTAGTTCTACAATATAGATGAATATGATGTGATAAAAAGTGATAATGAACAAGCAAGGTATAATGCGAGAGCAGCATTTGAAAGGACAGGTCTACGATGTTATGCTACTGGTGCTTCTTTGAGAGGTGTTTATGTTCAGATATATACAGAGGACGATATCGATAAATCAATTGTAGGTACAGCTTGATAACATATAATTATTTCTTGTCTTGCCATAACTTACTGTATCTAATGAAAACACATATATTAGGTATTTAAAAATTATATAGATTAAATAATAAACTGATTGATTTTGATACCACCGTATTCAAATCTTCTTCTAATAGATTCAGGATATAGACGTTCAAAATTCGTCACGTCTTTGACGATCCACTACCTCAACGCAGCCGACATTTTTGAGTTGTTTATTAGATCACAGGAAGGTAAAGGTTCAAAGTTCTTCGAAAATTTTCCTTCCTAATGAAGATTTGATATTCCCTTGTTCAGAACACCAGACAAATTTTTATACAGCCCTATACTTCGACCTATGTGAAACTATTGATCAAATTTATAGCTTTTGCTCCTTCGATATAGGTTGAGATCTTGGAATAAATAGTGAACCTAACGGCCCACCTTATAATTATAACACCCAGTTCGCTCAGAGTACATGATTGATTATTCGGTATTTAAACACCCAATAATCTGGCCTACCCTAATCGTCTGCAGGAGGCGTTTATGTGGAGCTAGGATCAGATTAGCGATAATACTTAATTTTCCATTACCCATTATATAGATTACATGAACTTGCAAATCGTATCTTGAATAATCAACCATTTCATTCTGAGTATGCGTTATACGCGAATCAATGATATATGGAAGTAAAGATTTCTAAACTATTGTGCGTTCTTTCTCTATTATTGGGACAGAAATGTTATCTCAATAAAATCAGCTAATTAAATGGAGTTCCGTTTAAAACTCGTGCAACTCACAAAAAATAGTCTTTGAACTATACAAACACAGAATAAAATTTAAGTAATTCATTTTGATTATATTAATAGAGGAATTATCGCTGGGATGCAGTTAATTGGGCTTTCAATTTTTATTTAGCAATTCTCTAGCTTTCGGAAATTTATTGTTTCCTTCTTCAGGAGCTACAAACAAGTTATAAATATTATGGGTATCCGAAACAAAAATTAACAAAACTTACTTTACATTTGAAAGTGAGATGATCTCAACAACTAAAACGAACAAAAGATGATGCGTACGTCGCAACAATCCATATACATGTTATTAATTCACTTATTTTTCCAAAAACATAATTTGTGTGACAGTTTGATGAGGAGCAGATGGCTAGGTTAAACTCTACGGTTTTGAACGGTGGCGGCGGCATACTCTAACGAACTTCAAGTGGTCATCTAAGAAGAAGAAAAGACAAACTTTACCGGCCGTTGTCAGAATTAAAACCAAGTAGATTCTTGTAAATAATGCTCAGGCCCTGAATATACGATCTTTTATTCAAGACATTTGGTGCCTGCACTATGTGCACCATCTCCAAAAACAGTCTTCTACTATGGTTAGTCTCATGTTCCATAACCTTAATACCATCATAATTCGGGGCATGTTCGGTATTATGACGATGCTCTGATAGGGTAGTGATGCTCATAGGTTCATTCTTAAGATCACTTTTATGGGCAGCAGTCATGGATTTGAGAAGTTTTGATGTTTGTCCCACATATACTTTCTCACATTCAAGGCAGGGAATACATTATATTACGTGTGATGAAGGAACCCGATCTTTCACTTCAGGATAAATGGACCTGTTAGCTAGTAAGAAGTAATTTTCCAACCTGATATTGTCGACATCCTTTTACATTATGTTAATGTGGAGAGTTAATTCTTTTATGTACGGCATTCTGTAAAACTTGGGTGCAGCGACATCTTGTGGCCGGCGTTGAGGAGCAGCAGGATGAAGATTTGAGGAAGAATTGCATAACAAACCATTGACTATATGTTTAGGATAAGAGTTCTGAATAAGCAACTGCTTCAATATACCAAGATTCTTGCAAAACTAGAATCACTGATTTGGTGTATTCTGTTACTTGATTTGACAATTAAGTTAGTCTTGTACTTGTCGGTAGAATATGAAAAATAATTCAAGTAACGTCCTGAGTGGGTAGGCTTAGGATACCAATCTAGAATAAGTTTATTTTCAGAGCCTCTTATAACTTTGGTATCCAATAAAGGAACCCCAAAGTCCTCCTTTCTTTCAAGTGTGGATTGCATGTTTTGTATTCTGTATTTTCGGGAGTGCAATCGAGACCACAGCACTTAGACCCCATTGGACCCTTTGTGCATCCTCCCCGGGAACATCACCAGCCTAAGCTTCCGACCATCCCAGCCGTTTGAAAAAAGGGCGATTACACCTAGGGAGATTTCCTCCAAGGAGGCTTGGCCACCTTTCACCCACCGGGGTGACAAGACAGCGGGGCATTCACAGAAAACATGTTGTACTGTCTCGTCTTCCTGTTCACAGCCTCTGCGGAGAGGTGTGTCGCTTAATCCCATATTAAATATGGGCTTTCGAAGTTGGCAGTGTCCCGTTAAAATTCTCACGACATAGCGTAGTTTTCCTCTGGGCATCGCCAGGTAGATTATTGCTGCATCTTTATTGGGGTAATTTAAAAGTTCCATGGCAAGTCTGCAGGTAGTTGTTTCATCCCATAGATTTTTGAATTTTTGATGGGTGTTCCCTTCATCATTTGTGACTTTGCTGTCAGCGGTAGTAAGCTGGAAGGGCCAGGACCGAATATGTTCCGGCCAGCTGCTTTTCTAGCCAATTCGACAGCTTTTTTGTTGTAATTGCATCTCGAATGGCCTTTGAATCAGCACACCATAATATGGTTTGCATGGGCTGCACCCACAAGTTCTTGATGGCATTATTATAGTGACTGTGAAGTTATTTTATTATTCTTTGGCGGTAGTACTGTTCATTCGCTACAAACACAGTCGACTCGAAAATGAAGTCCAGTACTATAATGAATCTATCTCGTGGAATATTAGTGTGTAATCATATTTTGTCACACTGTTCGACTAAGCATTCGTTTATAGTAGTTCTATTAAGGTTATTGAAGAGGGAAACCACATCGAAACTCACAACCACATAATTCGGTGGCAGTTGGAAATGATTGAATTGAGAAGAAAAACTAAAAGAGTCTGGAACAAAGAACTTATTTTCTCTGTCATTATGCAGATGATAGAATCTCACAGATTAGACTATTAGGTGACCCAATAGAAGAAATAAACATGAGATGAAGCGTACGTCGCAAATACATGTAAGTAATTCACTTCTAATTACATGTATATGGATTGTTGCGACGTACGCTTTATCTTATGTTTGTTTTAGTTGTTGACATCATCTCAATTTTAAATATAAAGTAAGTTTTTATATATATTTTTGTTTTGGATACCCATAGCATTTATAACTTCTTTGCAGCTCCTGAAGAAGGAAAAAATAAATTTCTGAAAGCTCGAGAATTGCTGAACACCCAACTGACAGCATCCCAGCGACAATTCCTTCATATATATATATATATATATATATATATATATATATATATATATATATATATATATATATATATATATATATATATATATATATATATATATATATATATTTATTTATTTATATGAGACATAAAAAATATTTATGAAATCGTAGTCTAAAATGCCTAAATCGGTTAAAAAAATATTATCCCATCTCACTGTTGACTTTCAATACGCCGCAATAGTCTTATTTTCGGAAAATATACGATTTAGCAAAGAAGAAATATGAAATAAGTGAATTGTCGGTTTAAAATATCAAGGTGGTTTGTAGAGAAGGGTAGTCACCGGCATCACCTCATTTATGCAAATAAGCACAACGAAGATTTTCATTTTGTTTGAATTACTGACCCGTTCAAACACTGAAAAACCACTGGAGTTTTGTGGAAAAGTATGCAGCTCTGCGAATTGTAAACCTTCTGAAGAATTTTCATTAATTTTGCTGCCAGAATTCTTTCAAAGCTCTGATCACCCCATTCTTTGGTTTATAGTGAGCTTGTTAGACAAAAAACCTCTGAATATTTTGTTGCGAAAATACGATTCATATTCAACAAATTTCTGCTGGGCAGAATATTCTCTTTTAAATCAGGCAGATGTAGATTCAATATTCTATTATAAAATATTGAACAACATTTTCGCATATAAAAACTCATACAATCTTATGAATCCATTGGATTTTTCACAATAGGGTAAAGAAATCACGAATTTCGGTAGGACTATCTGAGTCCTTGTTTGTCATTTGGAGATTTTCGTGATTAATATCTGTTCTTTTTTTCATTTCTTGAATTATTAATCTCAGTCAGAAAACGTTCATGCCCCTATTTTCAAGTATAGTTTTTATTTAGTGTATTAATCTTGTTTTCCCATGATGGGCTTTGCACTATATCATTGTAAGACAACAGTGAGGTGCCGAGATGGTTTTTCCGTTTTATACCTTCTGAATCAAGATTTATGAGGTTTGTCTGATGTCTGATATATATGTATATATATATATTTATATATATATATATATATATATATATATATATATATATATATATATATAATATATATATATATATATATATATATATATATATATATATATATATATATATATATATATATATATATATATATACATATATATATATATATATATATATATATATATATATATATATATATATATATATATATATATATATATATATATATATATATATATATATATATATATATATGTGTGTGTGTGTGTGTGTGTATGTGCGGGTAGAAAGTACATTAATAGTACCTATATTGTTATATATTGAGATATAGCACGCTAAGATAAACACGTGTCTTCTGCCTCTCCGCGATTTATTGCCGGTAGTTGGGTTAAATCGTGGAATTAAATTTGAAATTTGTGTCAAAAGTGAGCTGCATATATGTGTTTTTCGATAACAGTAAAGTGTCTTGAAGAGTAAAGTAAAAGTGCGACTTTTTCGCGTTTGAACTCGTTTTGGGTGATTTCGTCGAATAAATATATTTCAGAGTGATAAGAAACATGACGGCCACCTGTGAAACATGCATTCTTCCCGTAAGTCGAAACAAGCCTGGTATAAAATGTTTATATTGTAGTGCCGAGATACACTATACATGCATTGGAATGCATTTGGATAGTAGAAAATCATTGGAGTCCAGTGGCTGGAAATGGATATGTGTGAGTTGCAGTAGGCGAGGATCACATAAATATTCAATAACTGGGAGTATTGAGTTGAAGCTCGACAAAACTATGATGAAATTGTCATGAATTGCGAAGCAACAAAATAAATTTGCAAGGTCCTTAAATTTTCTCAGTGAAAAACTAGACGATTTCTAGATTAAACTCAAAGAAGTGGAAGGATTTGATAAGAAAATGAAAGCTGTTGAAGATGAAGTTGATGCTTTGGAAAGGGAAAATGTGAGAATTACAAGTGAATTATTGAATTTTCAACAACAAAAAATAAAAGATATTGAGATTGTGGGCATACCCGAACTAAAAATGAAAACGTTCTAGACATCGTTAACAAATTATTAACTACGGTTAACTTTGGTAGCTCAGAAAAATATATAGAAAATTGTTATAGGGTTCATTTTGGGTGCAAAGAAAAAAGATCTCTTCCAATTATTGTAAGCTTCCGCAATAAGACCGTTAAGGATGAGTTCATTAAGAATTTCAAACGAAAAAATCCAGTGAAAGCTTAGGCTTCAGGATTTGGTGCGGTGGATGCGATGATTTACGTTAATGAAAGTTTAATACCGTATAATAAAAAACTTTTTTTTGCAAGCAAGAAATTTTGTAAAACTAATAATTTTAAATTCTGCTGGACTGCAAGATTCTGATCAGAAGGGAAGAAGGTTCGAGAATCACTCGCATTGTTTCGGAATCTGACCTGCTGAAGCTTTTAAAATGAAGAGACAGTTTAAATTTTGATGTATATTTGGTATTATGATGGCTACGTCTCTGAATTTATATTATCAAAACTTTAGAGGCTTACGTTCCAAAACGTCCGATTTTTTAATGGCTACTATGAATAGCAACTATGACTTAATTTGTGTTACAGAATCGTGGCGTCAACCGCAAATCAAAAACTCAGAAATATTTTTCAATAACTATAATGTTTTTAGAAAGGATAGGTGTGATTCAAATAGTTCGAAACGTGACGGTGGAGATGTATTAGCAGCTGTTTCAAGTCGGGTTAGTGCTTCGCTGCTTTCGGGGTTGCCGAATGGAACTGCAGTTGAGGATCTATGGT
The DNA here is from genome assembly GCA_030704885.1 of Cynegetis impunctata. Lineage (NCBI taxonomy): Eukaryota > Metazoa > Arthropoda > Insecta > Coleoptera > Coccinellidae > Cynegetis > Cynegetis impunctata. The sequence goes on along the minus strand of JARQZK010004459.1, from coordinate 141,032 downwards.
TAGAAATCGCTTTACCAGGTAGTAAGAAACTTCTCCTTTGTGTCTGTTATATTCCCCCTGATCTACAGAACAACGATTTAAACATATATTTGGATAGTGTTTCTACTTTTCTTGAGACTCGATATGGTAGCTTTTTTCTGATGCTTGGAGATTTCAATTTGAGTGACTTAATCTGGTCTTTCGATGATAAAATTAATTGTTTTGTGAATAACTTGGTGCAGAAGGATAGATGCGTTATGTTCATTGATTTTTGTGCGTATAACTCTCTGAATTAGTATAATGGAATCGTAAACCGAAACAGTAAAATATTAGATCTTATAATGTCCAATTTTGATGAAAAAATTCATGTGAGTAGAAGCAACTTGCCATTGGTTTGGGAGGATGCTCATCATCCTGCTCTTGAGGTTATGGCTGATATCGCTGTTCATAAGATAGTTCCTGATAAGTCACGCTTATCTTATAAATTTTTTAAAGCAGATTATGAATCTATTGTGAGTAAATTGAATGAGATTGATTGGGACGATGTCTTGAGTAATCCAGATATAAATGTTTGAGTGCATGATTTTTACTCTGTACTACACAGGATCATTGAAATGTTAAGTACCAAGGCGACCAATCGCAAGGTACAGGTATCCTGTCTGGTTTTCTTAGGATACAGTTAAAAATATAAAGACTAAAGCTAAGTTTCATAAAATTTATAAATAAATTGAAATTTTTTAGGAATAGTTCTGATTATGAACGTTTTTCCGAATTACGTAGGGAGTGTATAAAATTAATTGAGAGAGATTATAAAAAATATATTTCATCGGTAGAGTCGAATATTGCTGGCGATCCGAAAATGTTTTGGTTATATGTCTCATCCATAAAAAGCAATGAAAGAATGCCTTGTAGGATAACTCACAACGGTGAGGCCTATGATACTGAACGAACGATCGCTAATGCGTTTGTTGATTATTTTGGTGGAGTCTATGAAAATTCAAGCAAACGAGTGAAATATGAATACAGAACATTTTGCAACTCCTCTTTTAATGTCAATTATATTGAGCTTGATGATGTTAACAAAAAAATCGAAATGCTGAATGTCAATAAGGGACCAGGATCTGATGCTATTCCATCAATATTCATCAAATCCTGTGGCTCCGCACTTGCCAGACCACTTCAACTGTTATTCAATAGATCGTTGGCGCAGGGTGTTTTCCCAGATATGTTGAAACTAGGCAAGGTGGTGCCTATTTACAAGTCTGGACGAAAACCTGAAATTAACAATTATCGACCAGTTTCAATTTTATCTCATTTTGGGAAGATTTTTGAATCAATTATCACTGACTTGCTTTTTAATTTTTAACGTGGCAAGGTCTCTCCCCATCAGCACGGATTTTACAGGAAGCGTTCAGTTCTGACCAACTTAACTCCATATGTTGGTTACTTAACTAAAAGTTTTGATGAAGAGGTTCAGGTGGATTCTGTATACACAGATATAGCGAAAGCTTTTGATAAAATCCATCATCAAACATTGTTGAAAATACTGAGTGATCAAGGTGTGATGGCGTTTTTGAAATGGTTGGAATCCTATCTGACTCATAGGCAGATATACGTAATTGTTAATGGGGTAAAATCTGAAAAAGTGAATATGACATCTGGTGTACCGCAGGAATCACATCTTGAACCTCTCTTTTTTCATATTAATGATGTATCGGACTATTTTTTGCATAGCCACCACAGCTTGTATGCTGATGATTTGAAGATTCACAAACAGGTTAGAAACTTTAGTGATTTAGCTTTGCTCCAGGAGGATTTTAATCGTTTCTTTGAGTTTTGTGAGAATAGATATTTGATTCTCAATGCACAAAAATGTAAGCATATAACCTTTACTAGAAATGTTAATGTCTTTACCACTTTTTTAGCTGTGGGAGGAAGTATGGCGGGGAGGGTGGATCAAATTAAGGACCTTGGGATTTTTCGATTCTACACTGTCATTTGCAGTACACATTGATACTATCGTCAAAAAGAGCTTCAAGATGTTGGGTTTTGTACTGAGAGTCACAAACGGTTTTAGGGACATAGTCACTTTGAAGACGCTCTATTTTTCTTCGGTTCGTAGTAATTTGGAGTATGCGAGTGTTGTTTGGTCTCCTCATTATCACAAATATATTGATCGTATCGAGAGTGTACAAAAGAAATTTTTTAGAAATCTTACTTCCAGATTCAGTGGAAATTTGTATTTGAGAAGTAATAATGTTATTTTACGTTATTATAAGATCTTGAGTTTGGAGCACAGAAGGATGTACTTCGATGAAATGTTTTTCTATAGAATTATTAATGACGTATACGATTTTCCGCTGATTGGTTATTTATCTTTCAATGTACCGCAGTATTCAAACCGTCATGGTACTCTTTTCTCTGTCCCAAAAGCAACTAATTTATATTATAATTCTGTTCTTCTAAGAATTGCACGTTTCTATAACTAGTATATTAAAGATATTGATATTTTCAATGACAGTTCAGTTGATTTCAAAAGGAAAGTATGCGGTTATTTGCTTCATTACAATCATTTCTGAATTTTAGTTAATTCGATGGATTTAAGTAATTTAAGGATATTGTAATTTCTGTTTCTACTGTTTCTACCTTTTTTTCATTTTACTCTTCTTCTTGGTTAATGTATCTCAATAATTTGTGAATTGTTTCCTACAGAAACAACAAATTTTTTGCTCTTGTATTTAGTGGATCTCTGTTATTGGGCTTAGGCCTGTAGAGGCCCCCATTTGTAATAAATAAATAAATAAATATATAGAAAAGCGATATTTTTCCAGTAAGTGGGCATAATGATTCTGAGCGGTACTTAGTGGAGAGAATGGATTATTTTATACCTAAAGACTACTTTTTTTTGTACTCGAATTATTATCTTATTTAATACAAAAATTATTTAGAATTTGATTTATTCTTTGAACTTTTATTTTTGACAATTATGTCAGAGTAATATAATATAAAATTTGACATTTTCTTTGTATGTTAAAAACGTAGTATGTGTTGTTTATACAGAAAAGTCTTCCTAACATGGAGAAGTGTTGCTAACTGGAAGAAATTTCACTTTATTTTACGACTCTGTGACGTACAAAATTGCACTTCAGTATTAAGTAAAAGAAAACTGATATTTTTTAGATATCTGCTATATACTCTGAAGTGAGAGAGAAAATGTGAAAAAGAGCTTTTACTTCTATGAAGATACCTCTGTTGATGATGCGCAAAAATGCGGAAACAATTCAGTTATCGAAGCCTCTTTCGAGGTTTCATGTGTAGCGTACCTTCATACTTGAATTATCAATAGGATGGACATGATATGATTTGTATCAAGGAGAATATTTCGTAGAAGAACTTTCGGTTTGTGGACAATATATTGAAACTACTCCTACTTTTGGCTCACTCTTTCAAAGAAGACTTCGATATTGATGCGAAATAGTTGAATTGAAACTCGAAGTTGAATTGAAACTCATGATACTTGCCTCAATTTATACAATTTCATTAACTTGCTTCT
>JARQZK010004459.1:102500-132500 GCA_030704885.1 Cynegetis impunctata | reverse complement strand
AATTCTAAATAACGAAGTAATTATTTGAAATCTTATTCTTACTAGTTCCCTTTGCTCTTGAGACCGACCCTGTTTACGAAATATGAAAAAAAATTTGGACAGATGGAATGTATGTATTTGAAGCCTCAGAATCAAAATATGTAAAAATATATAGGGTGTTCCATTTGAATTTTTAATTTTCATATCGTTTTCTGTGAAACCGGAAGTCAGCCATATTGATTTTATATGTGAAAAAACTCAAAACTATGTCTGAAATAAACCACCCAAATTTCAATAAAATCGAAGTATTCATTAAAAAGTTATGGGGGGGCCCATTACTCATTTACACCCGGTATATATATATATATATATATATATATATATATATATATATATATATATATATATATATATATATATAATATAATATATATATATATATTTATATATATATATATATATATATATATATATATATATATATATATATATATATATATATATATATATATATATATATATATATATATATATATATAATATATATATATATAAATATATATATATATATATATATATATATATATATATATATATATATATATATATATATATATATATATATATATATATATATATAAATATATATATATATATATATATATATATATATATATATATATATATATGTAATATAGCTTGTGTACGTGACATTACTGGATAGTCATGAGAAACAATTTGATTTTGACATGAACTTTCAATTTGAAGTTTGTGAATTGTTAAATTTTTAAAATATTAATTAATTGAAAAGCTGATTGAAGAAGATAGTGAAGCATAGGCATTTAATTGTCGATTCACTGTTTTCAGGTTTGTCAATTTCTTTGAATTTGTTGGAACTTGTGAATAATAAAAGAACACTGTTTTCAGGTGAATCAATTTGTGTTTTTGCTTCAAGAAACTTAATTTATAATCTTATAAATCGACAATTTGGGTACATGCGACGAATAAATGGCAAAGCTGAGATTCCATTTTGAATTAGTAGCTGCAGAGAATGAGAAATCAAATGTCATAAGACAGTTCCATAACAGATGAAGATGAAAAGATATACCAAATTCCAAGCGACTTACAAACATTGGAAACTCATTCTGAATTAGCTAAGTTACCAGAATTTAAGAGAGTCGTAAAAACACTTCAAAGAAGAGGACAGAGAAGGAATATTTATTTCAACTTGACTGAGGATATGTTGAAATTATACAAAGATGAGGCTGGTAATATGGCAATTGGAGAATACCTTCTTGAAGAAGTTGAAAACATGGATGGACAATGCATACACAATAAACAAACTGATGAGAACCTTATAAAAATTTTGGAAAAGTTGTCTGTAGAAGAAGAATATCCTAATAAAATAAAGAAAAATCTGGGCCATGTTGCTGGTAATTTTGTTTTAGACAAATTTAATGGCAAACGGTTAAATGTTGATCAGTGGCTAGATACTTATAAAACTGAAGGATTAATTAAATTGAAAGCGAAAATTCTGGGAAAAGAAGATAATATTAATGCATTTATATTCGACAATCAGAATTTTGGATATGATATGATAATTGGATTAGATACCATACAGAAATTTGGATTGACCCATGATCGGAATTTAAATATCCAGATACATAAAGAAGATAAGCAAAATAATAAAAATAAGGCTGAAGAAGATATTAGTCAAATTGAAGAGAATAATGATTATAGTGAAAAAGAGCACAAACAAGACATAGATAATATTTTGGACGAATTGGAAGTAAATTTTAATGAGGGAATAGAAACAGACAGATTTACAGCAGATATTGAACACTTGAATGGAAACCAGAAAAAACAAATGAATGAGTTATTGGAAAATTACAGACAAATTTTTGCGAAAGATAAGTTTGATGTTGGTAAAGTAAAAAATTATGAAGCTTTCATTGATTTGCAAATAGAAAGGTATTGTTATAAACGACCATATAGATGCACAATAGATGATAAAATTGAGATAGAAAAACAAGTATCAGAATTATTGAAGCATGGTTTGATTGAGGAATCTTACAGTCCTTTCGCGGCACCAGCTACGTTAGCATTTAAAAGAGATGAAGGAAAAAGGAGCCGATTATGTATAGACTTTAGAGACTTGAACAAAATAATTGTTCCTCAATCTCAACCATTTCCTTTAATAGAAGATTTAATGGTGAAAACAATTGATTGCAAATTTTTCACGACACTAGATGTTAATTCAGCTTTCTGGTCTATCCCATTAAGGTTACGAGACAGGTCCAAAACAGGATTTGTAACACAAGAGGGTCACTACCAATGGACCTGTTTACGGTTTGGACTGAAAACAGCTTCAGCTATTTTCCAACGTATCTTGGGAAACATAATGAGAAAATACAAATTAACAGAATTTGCTGTTAACTACCTTGACGGCATATTGATTTTTTCAAAGACATTCGACGAACATATAAGACATCTAGAACTACTAATGGAAGCCATTCAAAATGAGGGATTCCGACTAAAATTCACGAAATGTAAGTTTGCAGCTAGTTCGGTTAAATATTTAGGACATGTGATAAAAGATAATACCATTTCACAAGATTTGCATATATTCTATATTCAAAGAGTCAGAATGCTAAAGACTTCATTAAATTGATGGAAAAAGTGACTAAAGAGAATAAAATTGAAACATTGCTATCTGATCAATATCCTGCTTTAAACTCTATAGAATTCAAAAACTATTTGGAAGAAAATGATATAAAATTAATTTTTACCGCAGTAGATGCTGCTTTCTCAAATGGCTTAAACGAAAAATTGAACCAAACTTTAGTAAATAAGATACGATGTAGATTGAATGAAAGAGAAAAGAAATTGGCCTGGGCTAAAATTGCAGAAGAGTGCACAAACGAATATAATGAAGCAAACCACACAGTGATAGGTTTTTCTCCTAAATACTTATTGAACGGAAAATCTACAGATTTATTGCCATTTGAACTAAAAGAAAAAAATAAAAGCATCGGAAATTTGGAAAAAAATAGGGAAATAGCATTACTTAGGACGAAGAAAATGCATGAGAATAACAAAGCTCGATTCGATAAACACAGAATCAATTATAATTTTGAGGAAAGAGAAATGGTTTATGTGACGAACGGAAATAGATTAAATAGAAGCAAAATGGATGAAATCAGGATAGGTCCGTTCGAGGTAGAACATAAAATATCGGACTCAGTGTATAAGATCAAAGGAAGACATGGAAGTCGATCAATGGGTCTGTACCACGTCACAAAGCTTATTCCTGTATCATTTGATGATTGATGCTTAGTTTGATAAAATAAGCATTTTAAAGGGGGGAGATGTAAGCTTGTGTACGTGAGATTACTGGATAGTCATGAGAAACAATTTGATTTTGACATGAACTTTCAATTTGAAGTTTGTGAATTGTTAAATTTTTAAAATATTAATTAATTGAAAAGCTGATTGAAGAAGATAGTGAGGCATAGGCATTTAATTGTCGATTCACTGTTTTCAGGTTTGTTAATTTCTTTGAATTTGTTGGAACTTGTGAATAATAAAAGAACACTGTTTTCAGGTGAATCAATTTGTGTTTTTGCTTCAAGAAACTTAATTTATAATCTTCACTTAATCAAAGAAAACAATTCCCTTGGGAAAAAAAAAGTCTTTATTTTCAACTATTTGATCGAACATCAAAAATTATGCTTTATTACTGACAAGTTAATTAAAACAAATTCCCAATTTTTTTTTAACAATGAACGACTGAAGTTAATAAAGAATGATCTTATATCTAAAATGTTGTTCAATTAGTTTTGTTCGAGCGCCCTTCGGAAATCATACCTACTTCCGATAGTAAACCTGAAAAATGTTAATCACTCTGTAAACGTCCCTTGTTTTTATAAAATCATACCTCGCTCAAACAATACCTACTCTATCTGACAATGTGTTTCACTTAATCAAAGAAAACAATTCCCTTGGGGAAAAAAAGTCTTTATTTTCAACTATTTGATCGAACATCAAAAATTATGCTTTATTACTGACAACTTAATTAAAACAAATTCCCAATTTTTTTTTAACAATGAACGACTGAAGTTAATAAAGAATGATTTTATATCTAAAATGTTGTTCAATTAGTTTTGTTCGAGCGCCCTTCGGAAATCATACCTAGTTCCGATAGTAAACCTGAAAAATGTTAATCACTCTGTAAACTTATATCATATACTTATGTCTCGTTGGCTGTAAATTTGGCTTTCCAATTGGAATCAGCAGTTCTAAACAAGCTTGAGTTTTCCACAAAATATTTTTAGGTAAATTCACTATTCTTCGCCAAAATTTGTCAATATGCTCAATTGTTTTAAACTCTCTCTAAAAATGACTATTTCCCAAAATGACCCCTCTTGTGACTCTCCCGAACTATCTTCCAGCACTTCACCTGTTACTGAGGGCACTTAGGTTAACCGTAATTATTTAACACAGCGACAATACAATACAGAGGGACATTCAATCCCTCTCATTAAATGGAGATATCATAGAAAGGAAGGTGGAAGTGATGTTGATATCAATGCAAGTAAATTAATTAGGGATCTGATGGCGTGTAGAAGTCTACCCGGTAAGAGTTGGGGATGTAAACCTAAAATAGTTCGATAGATGAACTTCACGATTGTTGGACTGACAAAAAATTATCATAGTGGGTGACAGGTCAGCCTGTTAGGCCACCCTCAGAATGAGGAAGGTACAGGTAGTGAGAAGACTAAATGTCAGATAGCATAGCAAAAGAGCAAAGTACTCATCAGTGAACCTTCCTATTGATGTAATGAACAAAAAGGTAATGATTGTGAAGAACTTTCAAAGCCAATCGATTACCTCCTCAAGGTGGAGTAATATCTCTCCTTCGCTGGAGCCTAGTAGTGGATGGACATAGGCTAACGGGGCGTAGCTTCGTATAGGTATGATATGCTGATGACATAGTATTGATAGTTGGAGCATCGCCCCCTAGAGAGGCTCGAGCATACTGTAGGGGGGAAGGTTTTTCGAGCAGACACAGTACTCCATTAAAAAAACATAAGCTTGCTTCATAACTCGAAAATAGTAAATACGTAACAAAAATTATCTACACCACTGTATTCTACAGAAAAAAATTTATAAGAATGTTATATTGCTTTTTCGATAAGATGAAGGATAACGGCGATACGACGTATCTTGAAAACTAAAAGGGCTAAAATTATGTTGACGGCATCTTCAGTGTTACGAAAAGGTAAAATCGCGAAAACCCTCTATCTTCAAAAATAATGGAGATATCATTCAAAGTTTCCCAGGGGGACACCCTGTACATTTTAAAATCTTCACATATTGCATTTAATTTTGATAGATATAATTCTTTTAATTATTGGTATCTCTATTGTTCGCTGGTCCTAAAACAGCTGGATTAGAATAAAAAATATTTATTTATTTTATTTATTCATTAGTAGCAAAATACTAAGGTGTAACAATTTTCTAGTAGCATAATACAAAAGTGTAACAATTTCCACTTATAGAATTAAAAATATTATTCTACCAAAACTGAAAAATATACATTCTAGGTTACCTCTGCACAATGGTACTTAAAGTACTGTGTGTGCACTCTTTTTCATTATTAGTTCCTAGTTGAGGCTATGCATATAGCAGTATAATAAAAACCAAAATAAAATTTTAAAATAATAAAAAAAATAAAAACAATTATATTCTAGGCAGTCTTATAATATTCCAATAAAAACAAGTGAAAGGTGATGTGTGAAACCATTTTTTATCCTGTATATTTATATGTTTCAGTTTAATTTACTTAATTGGTAATTATATAGTATAAAAAGATCTATTATTATTCTGAAGTATCCCTAGTCTTATTTCTTTCTTACATATATAATACTGTTTATCTCTAATATTGATAGGCAGACTATTGAAGACTTTCTAATAACCAACAGTCCACTCTCACGAAAAACCAAATCAGTTGGGTATCTTTTGTTCTTGAAAAGCACAATTTTTATTACCGTGAAACCTCACAACTTTGTCCAAAGAAATCTTGTTTTTGGTTAATTTATTTTTGGGAGTTTTATTTTTGATAGTTTTTTCATAGAAAAAATAATACAGTTTCATTGCTAAAGAAAAACAACTAAAGTTTGAACTTTGTCAGGTTTTCATTAAAAAAATGATGACCTCTTTTCATTTCAGGAGTATTAAGTATTTTTTCTATATCTATGAAGCTAACGTCCGATATATCATCACAGTTGGGGTAAATATAGGAACTTTCGTCTCTTCTTAAAAATTTTATGGTGTAATTATCGTCAGTATCTGACACCGACATGATTTTTCCAATGAAGCGTTTTATTATCTTTTTTGTTGCAAAACAAACAACAACATATATCCTTTCTTCTAAATCGAATGGACTAAATTGGTCATCAGATTCAGGTTGATATTTATCTGCTCCGGCGAATGCATGCCCTTCTAGCTCCTCTTCGATCATTCGTATATTTTCTTCTTCAGAGTCTATTTCATTTTCATCACTTTCGTCTTTTTCATCTTCATTAATATTTAGATCCTCATATCTCACCGATTCTCCAGGTTTTATTTTCAGTGCTGTTTTCTTGCCCTTTCTTATAGTTTGATCCTGAGTATTTGTTCGATCTTTAAGATATCCCAACAAAACATTGTCAATATGCTCTGTAACGTGCTGTTTGAATCTCTCATTTGGCATCTTTTTTGAAACTTCATGAGGATTAAACGGAAAAATTCGTGCAGCCCAGAAACCGATTTGGATTGTCTTTTTGGCATTATTTTTTATTTTGTCCATTAATTTCGTTAAGAGTTGGGGAAAAACACTTTTCTCAACACAATTAATTGATGGCTGTTTCAATTTTATCTCTGTCAATAAGGATCTCCAAGCCTGCTTCACTGGTCTGAATAAACTAACATCCAAAGGCTGGGTTATTTGCGTCGAATTCGGTGGCAGAAAAGCAAATTTTATGTTGAGTCTCTGGCAAGCTCGAATAATTTCTACATTAATATGAGAGGATAAATTGCCGCCAATTACCACTTTTGGATCATTATCTTTTTTTGCCCAAAGGACAATGATTTTGTTAAACCAGTCTTCGAAAGATGCAGCATCAAACCACCCCGACTTGCTTCTATTGTAAAGCGTCTGAGGAGGGCCTCCAGAGATCCATCTATCATAGAGACGTTCTGCTTTATAAACTACATACAATGGTAACATTTGACCTGTGGCAGTTGCAACAAACATGAGAGAAACGGCGCTTCTGGTGGCATTCATATATATTTTGGGATATTTGGTGCCTCTTCGAAAAATGCATTTTTGAGTGCCAGGATTGTCGCTCAAGTTGGTTTCATCGTAGTTAATGATATTTTCAGGCTTAACACAATCTTATGTAATTTTCAGTCACTTGAAATAATTTTCCATTTCTTCTTCAGTCTTTTGAGCCCTAGAGCGTTTCAAATTTTGGCAGTGTCGTATAGTCAAAAGGTGTTTGTGTCTATGAAGAAAACTTTCCAGCCAAACCTTTCCTGGAATATTATCTTTGAAAATTGAGTGCTGTTTTCCTTTACTATTCAAGTAATTTTTGATTAGCATTCTGATCTCTATCATTGTTAATGGTGAACCAAATTCAGCACATGCTATAAGAACATCTACAAAGTGACGTTCCTCAATGCTTGTTAGAGCTGTCGGATGGCCAACATTTTCACGGTGTTTTTCTTTAACTTTATTGAGGATCGTTTTACGAGGAATTTTGAAATGACCTTCTGCTTCCCTAGAACTCATGGTTTTACTCTTTACAGCATGTACAGCTTGTGAGAGTGTTTCTTCATTATAGTTCTTATAATGGCGCGCTCCCAACTTTCTTCTATTGGTACCACGTGCCATACTGCAAAAGATAATTAACAAGTTTTCATTTTGAGCATTAGGTACCTATTATAATTAACCTCCAGTATCATTATTTTTGATTACAAAAAACCATTTGAAGTGAAAAAAAACTTATTCTCAAACAAAAATCCATGTGACAACATTGCCCACTTCTTTTCATCACCAATGGGTGCGTTCTAATAAACTCAGCAAGAATTGAACAAAATCACGTTGGTAGTGAAACATCAAAGTATGCCCATACCAAATTTAGTGAAATATTATTGAATAACAAAGTCACAGCAAACCTTAGCTTTCCATGTTAAAAATCGACATAAACCAGCGTAAATTTCCTCACCTGCTTCCGAAGGGCAACACAGTCACAGAGTGGTTGAAGCATTACTGAGAGTCGAAATGACTTGCGTAGCAACTTATACGACCGTTGGAACGATTTTACAATGTTGCCGGAGTTACATAGAAAAACATGTTCACAACGTTACACATGGGCAAAGTTGTGACCTCTGGGCAAAGTTGTGAGGTTTTACGGTATATACTTTTGTGATACTTGCAGCTTGTTTAAAATAGTCACCCCCGCACTTCCCCACACTAGAATGCTATAATTTATTATTGACTACTAGAGCAATGTATTGACTGTTAAGATGTTTCTTAGCTCATAGAATTTGTAAATTAATTTCCGTGTTTTGTTATGCTCTCTCCATGTAAAACATTCGTCCAGTAACAGTCCTAAGTACGTTAAGGAGATTTTCCTTTCAATAAAGTCCCTACATGTACAGTTGTGATTTAAAAAACATCCATTTTCATGAAGTATCATAGTTTAATAAGTAGGTAATGTTCGTGAGGAGAGCGAAAAGGCAAGAAATTTTGTTTTTTCTACGTTTAGTGAGTGTAGACTGTCGTCTAGCCATCCTTTTATTTTTTGTAACGCACGTTCTGCTTTTCTTTTGGCAATCTCTCAGTTATCTTCCCAGACAATTACTGCAGAATCATCAGCAAAACAGAACACTTAACCCTTTTCAGATAGTAGTGACAGTATCCTATCTATATACACATTAAAAAGCATAGTTGAAAGCACTGTCCCTTGCTGCACACCAAACTCCACTTCTTCTATCTCACTTACCTCCCCTGATATTTTTGTGCACTTTCCAGATATGTTTTGATAAGGTTATTAGGGGTTCCCCTTATTCCAATGAGCTCTTGAGGAGAATTGATTGCGCCACACTAATTCTTGTAGTATAGTTTCCGTAACCCTACAAAGAGCATTTTCAGTATTTGAGTCCTCCCTGAAGGCAAATTGGTTTTTTTAAGAAGTTGATTTTTTTCCAAAAATACCAATAATTTTACTCTTAAACACTTTTCAATAACTTTGCTAATTGTGCTTGTTAATGCAATGGGCCTGTAGTTGTTGGTTGACTTCTTGTCACCTTGTTTATGTGATGGAATTACTGGAGCACATTTCAGCGATTCAGGGAAGACTCCAGTACTGAAAATGCTATTTACTATATGTAGTAACGGTTTCATAATGACACTTTTATATTCTTTTAAGATATTTGAATAGATGCAGTCCTCACCTCCTTTTACATTATTTTTGAGACTCTGTATTTGTTTCTCTAATTATTTTTTCTGTAATTAGATTCATAAAAACGAGTAAACTATTTTAGACATCTCCATTTGTTCCATTGACACCCTGTTATTTATTATTTTACCAGCTAATTTTTTCCCAATATTCGAAAAATAACTATTGAATTCCTGGGCAATTTGTTTTTAATTTATTATTTCATGTCCATCCCCATTAATGATACTTCTTATTTCTGTTACCTCATTTTGATCATTTGTTGCCTCTTTAATAACTTTCCAGTTTTTTGGATCCTTATAGTTTTTTTGTGCAGGCAACGTGTAGTAAGTATATTTGGCATTTTTCATGAGTTTTGATAGCTTTGATCTATAATCCCTGTACCTGTTCAATAATATTAAATTATTATTGTTCAGTGTGCATTCTGTTTTTAATTTATCTCTGGTTCTTATTGACACTAAAATACCTTTGGTAATCTAAGGTTTAATGCGCTTATTTCTACAAGAAATACTATTGAGTTTTGTTACATCTGTGATAATATTCTTTAATCTATCTATTCTACTCTTTTACTTAAACTGCGAATGCTGTGGAGTTGAGCAAATTCTCAGAAACCACCAAATAAAAGGAAATATCGATGTGAAAATCTACCAAAATTTTGATAGTTTCGTTTTGCCTGGAAAGTAATACCAGATACCTACCAAATTTCGGCTCACATGATAGATCGGATATACATTTATATATATATATATATATATATATATATATAAATATTTATATATATATATAAATATATATATATATATATATATATATATATATATATATATATATATATATATATATATATATATATATATATATATATATATATATATATATATATATATATATATATATATATATATATATATATATATATATACATATATATATATATATATATATATATATATATATATATATATATATCTATAACCATAATCAAATTAACATTTACTCATTCAGAACATTATTATATATCCAATAATTCAGTCAGCAACATTCTGAAATATGGAAATTGACAGCTAATATTTCAAGAAAAATATAGAGCACTCTAATTTCTGATTCCTAGACTCATTTCCTCATTCTTATCTCCTGTTCGTCAATCTTTTTAACCCGAATGTTTTTATTGCATTCAGCATATAGCCGATGCTGATTCCACCGCCCTCTTGATACAATTCGGCGTTTTACGACATCTTCAGATCCTTCTTTATTTTATATATTAAATTTAGGTCTGATGTCGAGTTGAGATCTGCACCAGCGGCGTTTAAGGGAGAAAATCTACGATTTACGACGTGTATAAGGAGGGTCGAAACCGCATCACGCGACTGAGCGGATTCCGGCAAGGGTGCTGGCATTATTACCGACATTCCGGTCGAAAATTGGACTCAAAAGAATTATGGAAATTCAGCTCAGCGTCGTACAGAAGATTCAGAGCACACATTCTGTTTGCAACCCAAAAATCTAAATATCAATGTTGAACTTTTCGAGGATGTATATGAGCCTGGACAACAGGATGAACTACCTTCAGTTCTACAATATAATTGAGAAGAACACCTGAATGTTTGTTAAGATTCTTGATCATTTGATTATATAGGTACCGTTATTCTCGCTATTTTACACTTCAAGTTCTTAGATAGAAGACTGATTGTCATTAAATGAATAATTTTCATAATAAGTGTGCAATTTCTCATCAACGAAAAGACGTTAATTTTCTGAAATTTCAATTTGAAAATTTTTGAAATTCTCACAACTACCAAAATATATTTTATGTATTCGGACCAATAAACTTAATCATAACTGAATCATTATATTTCAATTTCTTTTTCATGATTGGATGTGGCCATTTTTTGTATCATGTATTCTACAAGAGAGGTTTATTCCTTCGAAAAGGCAATTTCCCCTTATGGACTCAATTCACGTATAAATTTTCAACAGTCTAACTCAATTGGGAGGTGTTCAGGGTTGCAGAAATCCTTCAAGAACTTATATTTTCATTCATAAACTTTTCTTTCAACTTGAAATGATATAAATGTTTAATTCCCGATGAACTTAAAAGCATGTCAAGTAAAACATTTAAAAAAAGTTTAAAAAAATTTGTGCTGACCTGCCCTAGGGCATACGTTCATAGTTTGATAGAAACGAGAATATAAATCGAATGATGTTACATTTCATAAGGTATCCTGATAGGTAAATTTATTTTATTTCCATATCGCATCTCCCATGCAACCAATCTCCAGATGAGGCTGATCCAAACTTCATGCTTTAATTTCAAAAAATTTATTGTATCTTACTGTGAATAATTCAGTTATTGCGGTGTATATGTGTGGATTGTTTACGTTTTTGATGTTTTTGATATTTTGATGTTTTTTATATTTTTATAATTTTATAATTTTATATTTTATATTTTTAATTGCTACACTGTCTCGGAACAAGTATTCTACTTACCGAGTATATTTTTTCATCATAGTATTAAGTATCTTTTTTTCTTATCCACTCCCCATTTCATTAATGCCTGTCGTGTGATATTCGATGGGACGTTCTAGTGGAGTGTTCATTACTATTATCTTATACTACTTCTATTATAACGTATTGTGTTGCTTGTATTGTATTATTATGTGAGTGAATAAATTTATTATTATTATTATTCCGTCTAAGTAACAACTAACCAAGTGTAGAGTTACTCAATATAATGTCAGCTTTATTAGAAAAAATGATATGTTCACGAATTTTTTGTTTGAAGAAATATGTATATTCATGAATTTTGATCTTACCTATTATTACCACAAGTGGTCTATTCTATATAAGTAACAACTAGTCAGTTGTGGAAAATATAGTTCAGTTTGCAAAAATATAGATTCCTTAAGTTGTATTCACTTGAATGATCTATTTTGTTTAAGTTACAAATATTTAGCTGCAGAGGCATAGCGTACTCACCGAATATATTGTCAGCTTCATCAGGAAAGGATCATATCAATGTATTAATTTTGAAGAAATATAGATTCATAACCTTTGCCTTCAACTTGTAATAAAGTATATTATCTTTCCAGCTATAATATCTTAAAAACACTGATCAGTAGCAATAATTTTGTAGTTTTCGAAATCATGCTTGAGAAAGTTATGTCAAAATTATAAAAATTCATTCGGTGAGATAATTTTTTATGAAAATAAATTCCACAAATTTCTAAAAATTAATGAGTTATTAATCTTGATTCAAACATATTCGAGAATTGTCAAATTGACAAGTTGATTTAATCACAGAGAATATTTTTGAATTACCTTGGAAACGCTTAGACATAAATGATAACCACCCAAGGGTTTTTTTTTCATCTCGAGGTACCTACAGTTTAACGCCGGTTCCGAATTATTAACAAGGGTTGTCATTAGTATTAGAAAGCCCGAGATGCTAAATGGGGATTTACTCGAGCGTCGTGGGAACCTGTTGGATTGTGAAGTTTAGATGCTAAAACGAAAAAAAGGGTTATATGATGTATGCCATTTCACTTGGGAGGGGTGACGGGGGAATTGTGTGCAGATCTTCAAAAATGTAAAAAAAATCTTTTTGCAACTTTTCAGTCTCCTATTTCCTTATTCCACGGGCACATCGTCAGATTAGTGAAATGCATACTCTTCTGCATGTAATTAATCACCTTGCCCTAATCTGACGCGCTAAAGTTTGTTGAACGATCGACTTTTTTTTACTAATCTGATCGGCTGCCCTAGACGAACGCCCCCATATTGAGGATTCATGTATGGTGGGGATACTTAACAGGGTGCAAGGTTTCCCGCAATATGTTATTATGCCGCACTTGAGTAAATCCCAAAATCCCCGCTCCCCTACTATATTATAATATTGATTTAGTTTTATTAGGTTTAAATAATATATTTTGTCAAAAAAAATTAACTGTTTAATTAACAAGTTATACAGTTGTCAGTTGTACAGCCATTAAATGTGAAGGTTAGCTTCTTCAGGAAGAGAGTATATTTGCGTTTAGTTTGCAAAATATAGATACATTGAGTTTCCTATCATTTTATAATAACTAAAATAATCTATTCGGTGTAAAAACCAAATAACCAGCTGAAGACTCATAACATACTTACTGAAGACAATTGCTATATATATATATATATTTGCTATAGACTCAAAATGATATAAATAGTCTTTTCAGTTTGAGTAACAACCAATCAGCTGCAGAGTCATAGCATACTCTCTGAATATAATGTAAATCTTTATCAGGCAAGGATCATAAGTGTACCTACATTTAATTTGAATTCTGTTTCAAGTAACAACCTATAATCAGCTTTGAACTTTGGAGTATATATCAAAATTTACATTTTACATCAAGAGCGCATTGGGCATTGTACAGTTTAATTTTCAGTAATGATATTCCCTAGGATATTGATTATGATAATCGAAAGCTCGTTCCTTGGTTCCTGTCACCAACGAATGAGCTTTAGAAATTTTTCATAAAATTATGAGGAATTTGTTGATATCCGAGGGAAATTCGAAGGAAAATTTTTCGACAAAACATGACATTTTGAAAAATATTTGGAATGAAATTGGCAAACTCAATCAGTTATGTTCTAGTCATTGAAAATTGGACCGAATGCAGTTATCGTAAGTAATTGCACAAGTGCATCAAAATAACCGATAATTTTGCATGACAGCGTGTTGTCAAAAAACTGCATGAGTTCATTTTCATTTTTGGAGAAAGACACCGAAGGTGGAGGGCTCTTTCTCCAAAATATGAAAATGACCGAATGCAGTTTTTTAAAGACAACACGCTGGAATGCGAAATTATCCGGTTATTTTGATGCACGAGTGTAATTTGGGGGAATATTTCCCGAATAAACTTTCAACTTGTCAAACTGACGTTAGTAATTCATAAATTCTCAGCTTGTCATCAAAAAACGTAATATGAACTATGCTACTATGCAATTATCGGTCTACAATGCAATTATCGCAGGGCTCTTTCGCTTTCTACAATGCAATTATCGCTGTAATTTTCGATAATTGCATTCTATTTACAAGGGATTTTTGACAGGAGGGAAATATTCGTAAGTAATTGCACAAGTGCATCAAAATTACCGATAATTTTGCATGACAGCGTGTTGTCAAAAAGCTGCATGAGTTTATTTTCATTTTTGAAAAAAGTGGAGGGCTCTTTCTCCAAAATATGAAAATGACCGAATGCAGTTTTTCAAAGACAACACGCTGGAATGCGAAATTATCCGGTTATTTTGATGCACGAGTGTAATTTTGGAATATTTCCTGAATAAACTTTCAACTTGTCAAACTGACGTTACTAATTCATAAATTCTTAGCTTGTCATGAATAACCGTAATATGAACTATGCTACTATGCAATCATCGGTCTACAGTACAATTATAGCAGGGCTCTTTCGCCCTCTACAATGCAATTATCGCTGTAATTTTCGATAATTGCATTCCATTTACAAGGGATTTTTTGGTAGGGAGGGAAATATTCAGTAATGTTGACATGATTAGGTGAAATTGTTTCATACGATACAAAATAACAAAATTTGAATGGTTGTTAGAACTGTCAGAAAATTTTCATCAAAACAACTTCATAATATCGAGTTGATTCTCAATTCCATATAGGTTGTTATATGTTGCATATGATACACAGTTAAATCACATGATACAAAATGTTCCACTAAATATCACCTCTGAAATTTGTTTCCAGAGATGAATTCCTTATGAAGCCACCAACAGGCTCCTTCGCGAAAGACGAATGTCACAGTTTATTTGGGATCAATATTGACGAGGATTCAGTAAACGATAAAGTCCCCATCGTGAACAATACGACAATCCAAACTGATACAAAAGGAAAACAATTGGGACGCTTTTCGAACCGTATAGATAAAAGATTGAATCAGATCAGCGCTACCCAAACATTTTAGTTATCTAAATTCTGTCAGTATTGACAAATTTTATTTGGACACTTTCCATGGTTGACATTTTTAATGGTTATATCGTTCCATCGACTGCCCAATTTTAACCCTCAACTACTTACGTATCAAATATAAAACGTTGTCACTAAGTTTACGTCTCACATACGGCTTAATATAAATAGACATATAATTTGGAATTTCCATGATTTATGCTTTTTGAGCTATTTATTTGTTTTCTGTATTATTGCAGAAGTGAAAATGTTGCTCAGGAATGAAATAAAAGTTCAATCTTCAGTGAAGATCTCAATTCCTTAAAGGAGTATCAAATATTCAGTTTTTGTCATCGATCTTCTGAACTACTGATATAAAATCGAAATACTCATGTAATAGATAAATTTATTATTACTCTGGTTACAATAAAAGTCAAACTGAAATCTGGCAGAACAATTTAGTCAAAAACAGTTATTTTGAAGAAATTGACAAAGCATGGATATCAAGAATTTGATGGTCAATCCGGTCTCATTTTTTCGCAGGTCTCTAGGCAAATTGGATTCTGGCATTAGTAACAAACATATGCGATTCTTCTCTTCTTCCAATAATAGAAGAGAGGATATATTTTGAAGTTATACTTCTTAAGGCTCGATGAGGGGGAAATTTTAATATGAAGAACTTATCGTATCATAGTAATATATAAGAAGTATAACTTCTCACGCGCGTACATAAGTACACACAAGCATTTTTTTAATCCAATATTTCTGCTGTAGTTTCAGGAAAATTTTCATCAATTTATTCGCCAAATATATTCAAAATACTAAGTCATAATTTTCGAATTAGCTTTGGATTTCTCTTTCTTAGAAATTCACCATTTTCTGCAGAGTACGTTCTTACAGCTTTTTCTGACGTTAATTTCCGCATTTGGTTATCTCTTTACTTCTATAGTAATTCTCATTCTATTCTTATTGCTTTCCTCCTATTTTTATATTCAGTTCATCTCTCGTTGTATATATTAGTAGAATTGTAATCAATGGGCAGTGGACTATACGTCTGGGGAGTAGTCTATGACACAGAAGGTTTCAGGTTCAAATCCCGGGTAAGATAAGGATGTTGCATATGACCACGAATTTTCAGTAGTGATAATTATAATGCTGGGTAATGTACATAGTTAATAAGCTCATTGGCCGTCCGGCACCGACGTTAAACTCTAGGTCCCAGTGAGTAATACCTTCATTATGAGAACGGGACCCACGCATTGCTACAAAGCCTGCTTTGGACGTTATAAGCGGTCCCACGGGCTCCTATTTTCGCAGATTTCCGTCTCATCTCGGATGTTGTAATTATTCTAAAAATGCTGATCCGGAAAGTCCAAAATCGAAATCAATTATACATTTAGTATCGAATTCTTTCCTACTTCATCAGCTGCTAGCATGAACAAAAAAATGAATTTTATCTTTCTGCACCCGTTCTATATATAAACCTTTACTATGCTAATTCTCAAACTTCTCTCTGCGCCCATTACTCTTGTGAAAGAGTGCAGCATTTCTCATAATTATTTAAATATATATATATATATATATATATATATATATATATATAAATATATATATATATATATATATATATATATATATATATTAACATTTATTTCAAAGATTATCACAGATAGATCAGGAACAAATGATGAATCAGGTAAAATTGAAACATGTTAGACGAAACCACAGTTTAATGCTGGATGGAACAGTAATTATAATATTTATTCAGATGATGAGGCTTTGCATCCAGGATAAACTTACGAACTCTTGTTACATAGAGGCTCACATCATCAATAGCCCATGAATGTTTTTATAGAGCATTATATAATTTCATATATAATAAGTGTACATTGTGCT
This sequence comes from Cynegetis impunctata, assembly GCA_030704885.1. Classification (NCBI taxonomy): domain Eukaryota; kingdom Metazoa; phylum Arthropoda; class Insecta; order Coleoptera; family Coccinellidae; genus Cynegetis; species Cynegetis impunctata. The sequence goes on along the minus strand of JARQZK010004459.1, from coordinate 115,178 downwards.
TTTTTAAGTAAATGTGAGTGATAGCATTGACAGTTGATAAGGAATCATTTGTCGTATGTTATTCAGATTCTTGAAGCCAGAAAACAGTTTTTTTGTTTATAAATCAATAACAGCCAGGTACAGTCAAAATATTATGCTTTTTAAATGAACCTTTACACGATTCCCGAAAAGTTTTTTTTAGCATCGACCTCAACGTCATTTTTTGAGTAATCAATAGGGAATTAGTATGTGGCTGTTGCCCCAGAATATTATTCCATATGACAACAACGATTCAAAATTTGCGGGGTGAATTGTTTTTAATACATTTAAGCTAACTTGATGCTTCGAAACCTTAATCGAATACAAGACAGACAGCAGTCTGATATTCAAGTAATCAACATGTTGACGCAACTTCAAGACAAAATCAACATGGACACTCGAAAGCATCTTCAGCCCTATCAATAACAGTGACCAACTCATCGATGGAAACTATGATATTAGTATCGTCCGCATACAAAAAGGACCTACAAGCCTGATCACCAACCAATTCCGGCAAACACCCTGTGTATATATATATATATATATAAATATATAAATATATAAATATATATATATATATATATATATATATATATATATATATATATATATATATATATATATATATATATATATATATATATATATATATATATATATATATATATATATATATATATATATATATATATATATATATATATATATATATATATATATATATATATATATATATATATATATATATATATATATATGTATATAATATATATATATATATATATATATATATATGTATCTATAATATATATACATATATATATATATGTATATATATATATATAAATATATATATATATATATATATATATATATATATATATATATATATATATATATATATATATATATATATATATATATATATATATATATATATATATATATATATATATATATATATATATATATATATATATATATATATATATATATATATATATATATATATATATACAGGGTGTCCCACCGGGAAAGAACGCGATCTGTATATGGAAAACTACACATAAGAAAATTTTGAAAATTTGACAGTATACTAATGTCGATAGGGGCAACTCGACTAAAATATTTTCAAGATGGTGGCACTTCCGGATATACCGGAAGTAGATACCAACTCGCTTATTTTAAATTGGATATCCTATAATTATATTAATACATTTTTGGATTTTACGCAAGATTCTAGACAGATTTTATGTATTTGTCCTATACCTAAGTCTAAACGTTTTTGACATATTCAGGTTGTCAAAAATGTCAAAAATGACGATTGCAAGCCCTAATATAATTATCAATTGTTCCTATAAGGATTCCCGTATTACTTACTTTGGCATGGACACCTTGTTGAAAAAGACTTGCTTCAATAGATTTTGTATAGTATTTGAATAACTAATCATACAAAGTGTTCAAAAATGAGATCTAAAATGAGATTGAGCAAACTGACAAAAATCAATTTTTTCAAATGGAAACCCCCCATTTTTCTTATTTTGTAGTATTTAGCATTTAAAAAGAAGGTAACTTTGTATAAAGTTATCTATACCTAAAATTTGAAGTTTTCGAAATATTGCCAATTTATAATTTTTATTGGCGATTTTGCATTTAATCGTTAAACAATAAGATCTAGCCACGATCGTATTTGACATTTTAAATCATCGTAATGGCACCCCAGTTAAATTATACAAACGAAGATTATTTGAACTTAATTATTATTTATGGACAATGTGATAAATTATTTCAAGAACATGTGATACATGTGCGACCCGATATCCTCATGAACAAAAACCATCACCAAATACTATTAAACGAATTATAGAAAACTTCAAGAATTTTCGATCTGTAAAGGCATAAGTGTACAAAAAGAAACCAATTGTTAACAATGCAAATATTGAAATAGCAATTTTGGGATATTTTGAAGCATATACAACAAAATCTTCAAGGCATTAGAATCAGGCTTATCTAAATCGTCAGTTCTAAGAATTTTACGGAAACACAAATATCATTCCTATGCTATCCATATTTTCATTAGTGCAGCATTTAAATGAAAATGATTTAGATAAGCCTTGAAGGTTTAAATAATTTTCGTTTGTATAATTTAACCGGGGTGCCATTACGATGATTTGAAATGTCAAATACGATCGTGGCTATCCCAGATCTAATTGTTTAACGATTAAATGCAAAATCGCCATATAAAAATATTAAATTGGCAATATTTCGAAAACTTCAAATTTTAGGTATAGATAACTTCATACAAAGTTACATTCATTTTAAATGCTTAATACTACAAAATAAGAAAAATAGAGGGTTTCCATTTGAAAAAATTGATTTTTGTCAGTTTTCTCAATCTCATTTTAGATCTTTTTTTTCGAACACCCTGTATGATTAGTTATCTAACTACTATACAAAATCTATTGAAGCAAATCTTTTTCAATAAGGAATCCACCCCAAAGTAAGTAATACGAGAATCCTTATAAGAACAATTGATAATTATATTAGGGCTTGCAAGCGCCATTTTTGACATAAAAACCTAAATATGTCAAAAACGCTTAGACTTAGGTATAGGACATAATACATAAAATCTTTCTACAATCTTGCGCAGAATCTAAAAATGTATTAATATATAGGGTATCCAATTTAAAATAAGCAAGTTGGTATATCCTCCGTTATAACCGGAAGTGCCACCATCTTGAAAATATTTTAGTCGAGTTGCCCCTATGAACTTTAGTATTCTGTCAAATTTTCGAAAGTTTTCTATTTCTAGTTTTCCATATACAGATCGCGTTCTTTCCCGGTGGGAAACTCACTTTTCATATTAATCCAATATAAGTTTGTGTATACGGTTAGGCGATATCACACCATAGCACTTTACACTATTCATAGTTCAATACATCAGTTACTTCTTTGTAATTAAATTCCACACATCATTAAACTGAATTCTGATATATCATAGTATAACTGAAATTTCAGTGAATTCTAATCACAAAGAAGTAAGTGGTGTATGTCACTTGAAAATAATTACTTAATTGCGATGTTTTCGGGTCGTTTTCCACACTTTTCATGACTGTGGCGATACCTTCGGTCAAATGTCCATGGCGAAGTCGTTTCGGTATCTTTACATCTCTCGGAATTTTTTGATTTGGGTGCGCACACCCGTTTCAGAGGGCACATGATTATGATTAAAATTTGCACGAATATTGCCCATCCTATCTGCGATTTCACGTATATTTTCGTGATGAAGTTTAACGCTTTTCATTTCCCGTCATTATAGATGATAAATGTCAACATTCGATAACTGTCAAGTGACTAGCTGTTAAATAAAACATTACTCTCATTTAATATCCTTTTTATCAATAGCATTTTTTTAAAATTTTCAAATTAATGTTTTGCAGGTTCACGGACCTCTAGATTACTCCAAAGCTACATAATCATATTAGATATTGGCGCCATCAGAGGAACTCATCCCAAAACACTGATGACGGTGCATTATTTCCGCAAGAATTGAGAGAAAAGGAAATGAGAAGAAAAAGACCTTTACTCGTAATCGGATGAAAATTGGATTCGACCTGGTTCTGAATCTGAAACTATAATTAATGAACGAAGTTCTCGGGGATCCGGGGGCCATAATTTACGGACAGTGCAAGACCTATCTTCGAACATTGTTTAAACCACGTGTATTGTGTAAAGTTCACCGTAAATCGAGGAGGTTGACGGTGCGTACAAAGTCGTTCCCGAGATTCAGAACAATCTCCTATTATCTTCTTCAGCAATTAGATGCAAATTTCATCTAGTCGTTGCTATATAATAGCGTTGACGAACTTTCACGAAACAGCAAACTCAATATCTCTACAGAAATTGGCATAATTAACACCTCAATATATAATTCGACATCCGAAAACGTGCAAGATAATCCAACAAAAATTTTTTTTAAGCTACTGCCTGATACCAATTGACAAGAAACTATATCCAATAAAAAAAACGTACGTCGGGAAAATATCAAGAAATTACATTATTTTTCATAATTTGCGTACGGAAAGAGCTGTTCACACGTTTGTGGAACTTTTTGTTCCCCATCAGAACAGCGCAGCCAAGTAGGGAATAAAATAACTGGTCATTTGAAATATCAATATTTTCATCATAAAATGCATTGAAAACTTCTAGTGATTCCAAATATTTCACTTAATTTTGAATTGTATATATCATCTTTATGGTATCAATTAAAGGAACAAAATTATCCTGCTATCAATAATGTCTAGCATTTACTTTTATTGTAGAAAGATGAAACGTAATGTAATATAAGTAATGGACTGGAGTCGTTACGGCTCGGATCCGACTTCCAAAAACCGCGACAATTTGGATTTTCTGTTTCTTAACCCCATCTATTCATTTATAACCCAAAGAGACCGTCAGTTTTGTTGACCAATCCGACAGGATGCTCAAGAATCTTTGCTATTACCTCGTCAGGATCCAGGACTGACGTCCCTATATGAATGGTTCTGAGGTCAACCAGCTCTGGACATTTGCACACCTTGTGTTCCGCTGTTTCTTCTTCCCAACTGCTGAGCCTCATCTGCTGACTTTCCCATGCGTTACAAAGTATATTTATACCGACAGTGTCCCGTTATCAGTTGCACTATTATCCAAAGCTCAGGTCGTAGCAGCTTCAGGAGCTTTCTAGTAAAGTTAAACGAAAACACCACAATTTTTTTCGCCTGAGCAAATTTAGGAGTTATCTTCTAGAGGAGATTTTTATTGTTCACCTCCCATTATTGGACCTCTGTCAGGTATCGGTCTCTTCTAAGACCATAGAAAGGTTGAGGTCCAGCAGGTGTTAATCTTGAAGCCCTTTTCGCTAGTTCCTCAGATTTTCAATTTCCTTAAAAGACAAAATGCCCTGGTACCCATAGAAGAGTTACTTTATTGCCTCTGGCCAGTTCACTTCATGCTATTACGGAATTCTCGTGTCTCGTGTGACTCCTGGGCCCTCAGCATGGCCTGGCTGTCCGTTGTTATATTGATGTACGCTCCCTTGAGGTTCCTTCCAAGAGACTCTTAAGTACAAATTTGGACAGGTAGTGTCTCTGTCTGTAGAAGAAAGGGCTCACTTCCTCGGGCCAAAGAGATCATTAGCTTGGGTCCACATACCGCAATGCCTAGCCCATTTATGATTTTGATTCATCAGTATACCATATGGATGACCTCTTATCCATGTGATTTACGAAATTAATTGCATTAGGACGGACAACCATGACCGTTTCAAAGGGGCTTCCAAAATCGAAGATAGTTGGCGTCACATCAGATGGTGTTGCCAAGAGTTTTGAGTCATGTTGGTTCAAAATCCTCATATGTTCAACTCAGTGTCCAGATAGGAGCTTTCCATTGAGGGATATCCTTATTGCTTCCAGCAGCCTTCATTTACTCACATGTAGATGTTAAGGAGAAAAACCAACACCGATAGAGGCCAGCCGTTGAATTTATTGACATTTGTCACATGAATCTGTTTCTACTTAATCGACTAGTCTATATATGCTCCATTGCATACTGAGCATCTCAATTTTCAAACTCCTGATTTATCTAATTTAGATATTATGTATTTTGTGCTTCATTTTATTTCATTATGATGCACTTTTCGTTCCTACCAGGGCTTCTTCAGACACAATCCGAATACAAAAATTTCTAATGATGGTGAAACGGACATTTCTTCCGACTAATTCACATCAGGTAACACTTTCCAATATTCAATTAAATGCGAGTGCATAAACCTCAGAGGTAGAAATGTATACCCACACTAATGATGTAATCACACCATTCCCATGATGAACCTTAAGTTCACTTTCAATGAATGATTTGGTTAATAATCCAGAGAGGAATTTATTTGATAATATATTAGATGAAATGAGAGTTTAGTTGGCACAATGTGATTAATTTAGTAGGAAGCTCTGAATATCTTATAATGAACAGGTATATTCACAATATAGCGAAATTCATTTATTTAATGAATAGACATGATGTATTGAATAACTGATGATATGATTCGCGAAATTGCTAAAAAAGAAATTTGGGAATAAAAAAAAACTTATTATTATTTAATGTCATTTCATTAACTTATTTGAAAAACTATCCACAATTTCGTAAATTAACATGTATTTCATTTTAGAATGAAACAAAAATTTCAGATGATGGTGGTTTATTAGATTCGGAGAAGTATTTTAGACGGGTTATGTATGTTTTGCTTATTATTATTATTATATTGTCTGGAAAAGCTGTTATGAAAACTAATCTTACGTTACTCGATTACTCGATATATATATATATATATATATATATATCTATATATATTTATATATATATATATATATATATATATATATATATATATATATATATATATATATATATATATATATATATATATATATATATATATATATATATATATATATATATATATATATATATATATATATATATATATATATATATATATATATATATATATATATATATATATATATTATATATATATATATATATAAAATATATATATATATATATATATATATATATATATATATATATATATATATATATATATAATATTTATATATATATTTATATATATATAATATATATATATATATATATTATATATATATATATTTATATATATATATATATATATATATATATATATATATATATATATATATATATATATATATATATATATATATATATATATATATATAACTACATAATGAAAAGTAACAAACAGGAGTGTATTATGAAGATAATAATAAGCTGGCAAATTCAGTTCAAAAAGTATCGACGATATGGAAGTCCCTTCCATCCTTCAAGGGAGAATGTTAGAAAATTCGACTTCGGCGCCACACACGTTGGAAACACTTGTCAGTTTGTTTTTCTTTTTAACCGGATCATCAGTAGTATTCCGTCCATCAACCGAGCGGACAACTACATCGAATCCGCAAAACCACCTGATAGTATGACCATCCCTCGAAAACCGACATGTATCACACTTTAGATAGAACAGAAATGAAAAATCGGTGCATGGCTGCCAACCTTGTCTGCATGCGCGATAAACACGTTGCACAACTTCGCATCTATGGTGGCCACCATGTAAAGTCACATGAGTTTTCGTCGATTGGTGACGCAAACATTTCTGACGCGAGCATGAATAGTCGGTTTATATTCTTGTTGTATAAGAAACTATTCCAGAATTAACGATTGAAACTATTATCATGAGAGCCTTCATCGAATATTTCTATCAAAGTTGATGAAAAGCATGAAATATTTGGGACTGCTGAGAATTATCAAATCTTAAAATTCCCAAATCGACCGAACTGTTCCAGTTCAGATCCCACAGGAAAATTATTGCCTGCCGATGTCAAGTTCATAGACGTAGAACATCAATTCATCAAGCCCACATTTCCAACCCACTGCCGAAGTCGTGCTTCAATTAACTGTCTAACCATTTTCAGTTCAATACGTGCCTTTGATATCAAGTTTGATACTTCCTAATCTGAACTCAGATTATGAATTACTAGACTGTCACCTGCCGAAACCTGATATGAAATAGACGAGAGGTGTCGTGGGACACCCGGTCGGAAGAAAATTTCTTTCGCTATATATTATGCTTTCAATAGCAGGCACAATGAAGTAGGTAGATTAACAACGTTTGAAGGGAATTGAAAAAAAAAATTAATGAGAAGTAATAAAATTCTTATAAGAATATTTTCCTCATTAAACCTTTTATTCATCTTAAAGATATGAACTTATTATGAGCTTAATCAGTACATGTGGGTAAATTATTTTTGATTTTAGTTTTTTTTATGTCGATAAACGTGAGCATCTGCCTTGATTAATACATTCATAGAATTTCTGTATGAAAATAATCCAAATGAATTATTGAGCACTCTATGAAATTTTCTCAATATTTTTTGTGGCATGTATAGATGAAAATTTCAAAAATTATATTTGCATAACCAAGACAAAGTCTAAGAAAGCTGAATGTATTCATAAAGTCCCTCAATATTTCGAACTATTTTGATCAATTTCTCAGTCATTAAGTAAACTTTTAAGTGTGAATTAAATAAAATCTTAAGTCGCAATTTCGACTCAAATAATAGACTTGTTTCGAAAATCAAGAGCGCGCAAGTGGTTTTTATGACCATTTTAGACCTCCTGCACCGAATTTTTTTCGAATTGTTATATATATATATATATATATATATATATATATATATATATATATATATATATATATATATATATATATATATATATATATATATATATATATATATATATATATATATATATATATATATATACATATATATATATATATATATATATATATATATATATATATATATATATATATATTTTTTTATTCGAATTGTTGTTGCCTGTCAACTTTTTAATGAAATCGAGTTTTTTGAGATTCAACAAGCCTGTTATAGCTAATAATTATCAAGAGATTATATATATATATATATATATATATATATATATATATCCCTATAGACATATATATATATATATATATATATATATATATATATATATATATATATATATATATATATATATATATATATATATCCCTAACGACACAAGTACATCCCAGGGACGTCCTTCATTTGCTACTAGGACGTCCCTGGGATATCCTTTGTCGGGACATGGTACTTACTAGGGACGTCCCAGGGACATCTACTTTCTAATCGACCATGGTCGATTTCATACATTACATGGAGTGAACAAGGAAAATTCTTCAATAATTTTAAAAAATTATCAAACAACTTTCATGATTTGATTGTTACATCTACTTTCCACCGAAAAGGACACCCATGGGATGTCCTTGTGATATGTCCCAGGGATATCCCGAAGATATATATGAGGTACATCCCCTGGACGTCCTGGCATTTCCATTTCCTTGATTCATATAATTTGAAGAAATTCATATAAAAATTTGGAGAAAGAAAATCAAAGATTCTCAACACAAAACAAGTTTAATTCATAAAAGAATGTAACCTTGTGTTAAAATATGATAATTACAGAAAACGACAAACAAAAACTCATCTTATATATATATATATATATATATATATATATATATATATATTATATATATATATATATATATATATATATATATATATATATATATATATATATATATATATATATATATATATATATATATATATATATATATATATATATATATATTTATATGATATATCAACAAAAGAATACAAGAAAAATCAAAGAACCTACAAACATTCTAAATGAATTCATATAATAAATAAATGAAAGAAACTAGATAAATTAATCAGTTTTACATTATACATTATACATATATATTTTAGGGTGACAGTGCATTTTTTGCAGCCATTATTGCATCATCTTTTTCTCTATGGCTTCTCTCCTTGACCCTTAATGAATAAACAATAAACATAATATTCAAAATGGGTTAACCATGTATTATTGCATTCAGTATTTTAATATTATACCAACCTTGAATTCAATTTTTTCAATTGTTCAACTACATCTTATATAACTACACCTTATATCAACTGATAAAATCCTTCAAATGCTCACGAAAATGGCCAATCACAAACAATAAGAATGCAGAATGCCGTTGATCTTCTAACAAAGAGAACAAACTTGCGCATTAGGTATATTATAAGGTTAATTCACATTGTTGACAGAACACCAAATAATTCAAACAATGTTGCCAAAAGGAATAATTTTCTACTTGTGAAATGGTTACTTCCCAGGAATGTATGAAATATATTTCATTTTTCTCCATAATTATTTTCCAGAAGAAAAACAAACACTTTCAACATCTCGACGAGTTTCGATGATTCTTATTATATATGTGAGTGGATATCGAAAATTCCAGGGACATGAATGGGATATCCTATGGATATTCAAGATGGGATGTCCTCTGGACAAATTATGCGGGACATCCCCTGGATATCCCAATCATGTCCTTGTACCGCGGTACATCAAAAGGATATACCTAGGACATCTCTGTGTTGTTAGGGATATATATATACATATATATATATATATATACATATATACATATATATATATATATATATATATATATATATATATATATATATATATATAAAATAATATATATATATCATATATATATATATATATTATATATATATATATTATATATATATATATATATATATTATATAATATATTATATATATATAGCCTCCCACCAAAATGCGAAAAACGTTATAACAGCTCGTTTGGAAAGTTGTTATTGAGAATTTTTAAATAACTTAATAATTTTCTTTGTTCACTTTAGGTAATATATATATATATATATATATATATATATATATATATATATATATATATATATATATATATGTAAAACTTGGTTCACGGAATGAACCGCGTAAAAGATTTGAAAATCTCTTAGAGATTTTTCAAATCTTTTACGCGGTTCATTCCGTGAAACCAAGGTTTAACAAATACTTCCGACCCGCGGAAATCTTTCTGAACATATAGATATTATATTATATATATATATATATATATATAATATTATATATATATATTAATATTATTATTATATATATATATATATATATATATATAGATTTATAATATATAAAAATATATTAAAATATAATTATATATATATATATATATATATATATATATATATATATATATATATATAACCTGAAGTGACCAAGGACAATTTTCTAATAATTGAAAATTTATCAAACAACTTCCTAAGGAGCTGGTTATGCGTATTCCGCATTTGGTGAGTTGTTATCCGACCACAATTTGTATTGGGGAAAAATTATCAATTTATTAATTCACTCCGAGTCAAATAAGCTGCACTGATGAGATCTAATAAGATCGAAACAGCTGTATGCACATTTTGAGTCGGGGTGACTTGACGATTTTTATAATTCACCGTTGGATTGTGAATGCAGATTTTGTGTTGCAATATACGTAGAACCAGCTCTCTTGGATGGTTGTTTCATGATATAAAAATTATAAAATTAAAAATTATTAAAGAAATTTCCTTGTTCACTATATGTAATGTATGAAATAAATTGACTATGGTCAACAAGTATGTTTTTCATGATTTTATTGATACATTTATATATATATATATATATATATATATATATATATATATATATATATATATACATATATATATGTATATTGTAACCACTCTCCCTTTTAAGATATATTTATGCCCGAGCTAGCAGGGAGATTGGTTAAACATATATGGGTTCTAGTTTGTTCTCAGTAATAACAAGATAAAATGAAGGTATTTACTATTTTCTTATTACATAGAATATTGAGACTTATCTGTTCTCTTTTTTTTTAAATTTAATTTTATATCGACGTCTTAGATTTTCTCCTAGGTGGATTGTACTCTAGACTTTTGCCCTATCTTTGTCCCTAGTATCTAGGTAGCTCCAGCCAAGGTGAATTTTAGCTCCAAACAAGGTGAATGTTAGCTCCAGATAAGGTGAATGTTAGCTCCAGATAAGGTGGTTTTTAAACTCCAGCCAAGGTTATCTTTTAAACTCCAGCCAAGGTAAATTTTACACTCCAGCCAAGGTGACTAAAATAATTCGGGGCAAATCAACATACAATCTCAAACTTAATATTTTCCAAGAATATCTGTAGGGTATCGATGGCCAATTCAAATTAACATTCAGATTTATCTAAAGCAAAGATGCTAAGAAAGACAGTATATGTTTCAACATTAAACTGAACGTAAGATATGACCACGTGAAATTTGCCATCGTTAGCCTACAAAAATCTTGTGGCAAATTGAGAGAATGAAATAAGCTAATAAATTACAAATATTTTGAATTAGGAAATGTAAGATGATTATTTCTATATTGAAAGATAAATAATTTAACATAGATAAATGAAAAAAAAAATGAAATGGTGGAAAAATGAAACAAGGAATCAATTCAGATTTTCAAGATAATGCATTTATACGAAATAATTATATTTCTTCTTATAACTTACCGTCTATCAGACGCCACAGATACTTCAAAATTTTAATATATTGAATAGTCGTTCAATAGATATTGAATATAATTCTAATACTTAACGATGTTACTTCTTTAACAGTTCTTTGGCAAGAGAGCGATGTCATACGTGCACGTGCAAATAAGACGCTATCTAGATATTCTCGTTATACGCAAGTCATTAATCATAGAGGAAACAAAAGTAACGTATCGTTTGATACGGTGTGAATCACGGTACCTATTTCAGTGTAGAATTCAGTGGCGGCAGTTAGGTTACTATTTATCTAACAACAAAGAAATTAGTCTCGGGAAAATATTGAAAAAGTAGAGCAGAATTATCGGTATAGAACGCTTATATGGAAGCAGCCGTTTACACGTGTTTCGGACTCTTTGGTCCTCATCAGAACGGCGTAGCTAAGTATTGGTTTGAAAATTTGGAGATGAAGATAGTATAACAAATAGAATCCTCTGTTATGGAAGACAATCACAATCTCCGTGGCAAAGTTTGACCAAATCTCCCATACCGGAGAGTTCAAACAATAAA
>JARQZK010004459.1:47500-97500 GCA_030704885.1 Cynegetis impunctata | reverse complement strand
ATTTTGGTGCAGAAATTGCATGCGTTTTTTCCAGCTTTATGTGTGTTTTCATTGCCTCCAAATGTATATAAAAATATAAGTATATATATATATATATATATATATATATATATATATATATATATATATATATATATATATATATATATATATATATATATATATATATATATATATATATATATATATATATATATATATATATATATATATATATATATATATATATATATATATATATATATATATATATATATATAATTATTCGTTCGAATTGTTGTTGCGTGTAAACTATTTCTAATCTCTTGATAATTATTAGCAATAACAGGCTTGTTGAATCTCAGAAAACTCAATTTTATTAAAAAGTTGACGTTTCGCCACGACATTCGTGGCTTTATCAAAACTTTTGATAAAGCCACGAATGTCGTGGCGAAACGTCAACTTTTTAATAAAATCGAGTTTGATGAGATCCACCAAGCCTGTTATAGCTAATAATTATCAAGAGATTATAAATGTATATATATATATATATATATATATATATATATATATATATATATATATATATATATATATATATATATATATATATATATATATATATATATATAAACATTGTATTGTGCATTTACTTTACAATTTTTACTTTCAACAATTGAAATATTTTTTATTATGTCATACTTACCATCGAAGACCATGTCATTAAGTTGCTTGTTGCGGAGTGAATGATGAGGGATACTCAGAAACGCCGAGTAAACTATGTTTATTCAACTCATATTCTTCTAAGTTTTTAATACAAATATATCCAATATACTTTATCTACTCCTATTGAATAATATATTCATTATTCAACTGCGTTTTAGCAATTAATAGTATCTATTACCAAACAGCGTGAGTAATAATAACTCACTGCTATAACTCACTATATAGTCTACTAAGATCCCAAGTAAGAACAACCGTCACTCATCTGCTAATGTCACTTGAATAATTCTGACGTTTTCAAATTAAGTTAATACTACGTAATTATTGTGAATTTGTACTTGTATCATAGTATTTATTGTTATACAGCAAACTTCATCTGCGTGAGTTATGACCTACATTACCGCTCGTTGAATAATATACTATTATTTTATATTTTCGTCGTTATTCATGTTGCTTTCACAAATGATATCTATACTGAACAATCATAATTTCCTGCAATTTACTTTCAAAAGATTCACTCTGTTCTAATAGATTTCGACAGAAAACCTCGCAACTGCATAGGTGTGGTAGCAGGTAATGTAAGTGTTATATATCAACAAAAAAAACAGAAGCGCGGATGGAATTTCATACATTATATTCGCCTAATGGCCTAGAAATAGATTAGAGTTGAGAGTTTGATGATATAAAAAATCGTATTATTCTGAATTTCTATACTCAGGCGTAAACTGACTACGAAGTCGTTACCACCGCCATCAAGGCTGGAAATAGAGCATTCCTTCGAGCTATTTTCAACTCCTGGACAGCATTATGAGGAAGTTCTTTGTGAACTATACGCATTTAGCGGGGTAGTCTAATACTTTTTTCCTAATGAATTTGCAGACGTTCTCCTGTTTTATTTTATCACTGAAATCAAAAAATTTCATAGGCCGTCGTTGACATCTTTAGCAGATTCATGGAATTATAAGATGATTGAAAGAAAATATTGTTGAAGATTGTATATTCCCTGTATGATATGCAAAATTTTAGGAGACTATACTTATATAATTTTAATTTATATTCAATCCTAAGGTGATTTGGAAATACTTTGTTGACAGACTTTTCATTGTGGCAGAATGAGAATTATCAGGTATTCGCTGCCTTGAAATATGAACGTGCATTAGTGACTTTCTGTTTCACCTACTGTTTTCATATGCTATATGTTATTTTTCAAATAGATCTGTCAAGTTAATTGTGAAAGAATGCAAAAATTTTCATTCAAATATATTCTCGCGTTCTCAATAAATGAATGAAGAAGGACTATGGAATCTTTTTTAAAAATTCAAACGTGTTCGTTATATTGAATTGTTTATTCGAGCATGGTCAAAATAATATACATAGTTAATATTTTGATAATGTTTCAAGAGCATTGATTTCTTAGTTTCGCATTGTCGACTTATATCATCTTTTTTTTTTTTGGCAGACACGAAACAACTGCCGAATAAAGCGAAGCTCTTTCAGTTTTGAGGGCATATTTTATCTAGAAATTGTGATAAACACGTTCTACAAAAATCTTGGTAAATATATCTAGGGTTATAAACAGTAACAAATTAGAAAGGCATTCTGTAACTGACGAGCTATTGGAAACACTTGTGGAGATTACAAGGACATTCAAGATAAACATAGGAAAGAAAAATGAAATTGTGCTGGCAGAAGTTCAGGACTTGAACCAAAAGCAGAGCATAATGAAGAACAAAAGTAAGATGAGAGGTCAAGCAGCAATTATAGAAAACGATTTAACGGAGAAGGAGAGAAGGATTCAAAGATAGATAATAGAAATCAGCAAACCAGAAAGAGAAAAGGGAAAATATGTTAAAGTGGGATACCTTAAGATTGAAATTGATGGGAAAGTATATTTTTGGAATGAAAATGAGCAGGGGTGACTGGGGTGGATACAACAAAGAAGCAGTCGTCAAAAAACTTATAGGAATGGAAATAGAAAAAGGGAATAAGACGGTGAAGGCATGGCAGACTAAGGACATGAAAAATGGTTGTGGAGGGGCGGAGTGAGGTGAAGTTGCTGATTGAATCAAAAAACATGGGAGAAAAGGCTGCTTGAATGTTAGAGGTTTAAATGGCAAGGATTTGGATTTGGAAATGGAATTTGAAAAATACAATATAGATGTAATGGCACTGACGGAGACAAAGAAAAAGGGTGAGGGTCAACAATTTACGAAGAATGGACATTTACTGATATATAAAGGAGTAGAGCTGAAAAAACATGGAGCAGTAGGTGTTGCATGTTTGATAAACAAAAAGTGGAGTAAGGATGTTGATAACTGGGAGGCAGTCACAGAGAGAATATTGATTGTAAGTATGAAAAGAGGAAAAACAACTATGTCAATAATTGTGGTATACGGACCCAATGAAGATGCAAATGAGAAGGAAAAGGATGAATTTTGGGATGAATTGCAATAAGTAACTGAAAGGTGTAAAGAAAAACTTATAGTTTGTGGAGACTTCAATGGAAGAGTTGGAATAGGGGGAACAAAAGATGATATAGTTGGAAAATATGGAGAGGAACGGAGAAACAACAATGGAACAAGACTTTTGGATTATTGTAGAGTGAATGATATAATTGTAACAGACACCTTTTTCGAACACAAAGAAGAGCATAAGGTCGATAATAGACTATCTATTAGTAGGAAAAGAAAACAGAAGAGAAATTAAAGATGTAAGAGTATATAGAGGTACGGATATTGGAAGTGATCACTTTTTGTTGATCGCTAGAATAAGAGAAAATGAAGGAAAGAAAAAACCTGGAAATGTAGGGCGAAATGAAAGATATGAGAAAATAAGAAGTTACAAACTGAGGGATGAAAACGTAGCAGAAGGATATAAGGATACAGTGACGTAAAAACTGAAGGGAATGGACTTAGGAACGGAAATGAGTGTTGAGGATTTATGGAATAATTTCAAAACCGTCCTACAAGAGTCAGCTAAGGAAATATGCGGTAGTATAAAAATTAATAGGAACAAAAATGTACATCATGGTGGAATACAAGTGTGAAGAATCACATTAAAGAGAAATAACAAAGTTGGCATAAATACTTACAAAACAGAACATCCTGTAACTACAAGAGGTATAAAGAAAAAAGGGAACTTGTGAAAAAGGCTGTAAGGGAGGAAAAAATGAGGAGCCTGGGAGGAGTTTAGAGAGAGAATGGAAATAAATGCAAGAGACAATCAGAAATTATTTTATAGAATATTAAAGAATATGAGAGAGGGTAAACAGATTGGAAATGCATCTGTCAGGTCCAAAAAAGGAACATTGTTGACAGAAGATCAAGAGATAATGGGTAGGTGGAAGGAGCACTTCATGGAATTGCTGGACGGAGAGGAAATTAGGGAGGATCGAGTGAAAATTGCTGATAAGAAAACAGAGAATCAATGTGGGAGCGAAGAGGAAGAACAGATAGAAATTGATGAACTCAAATAGGCAATAAAGAGAATTAAAAATGAAAAAGCACCCGGAAAAGATCAGATAACACCAGAGACGTTGAAGAATATGGGAGAAAAAGGCACTGAAGAGGGCATGGTCTGCAAAAAGGATACCAGAGGATTGGAAAATGGCATTGGTTGTACCGATATTTAAGAATGAAGATAAGAAGGAGTGTAACAACTATAGGGTAATAAATCTAATGAGTACAGCACTGAAAGTATATTAAGAAATTATTTTAGAGAAGAGACTCAGAAATTGTATTGAGCATACATTAGAGCCAGTTCAAAGTGGATTCATGAAGAGAAGAAGGGTACAAGACCATGTATTTTCAGTTAAACGAATTATACAGAAAGTGAAGGAAACTGGTAAGAAAGCGTTTTTTGTTTTTATAGACCTTGTGAAGGCTTTTGATAGAGTGAGAAGGGATAAAATATGGGAAATATTGAGGAAGAGAGGAATCACAGAACAGCTAGTGCAATCCATAGAAAGTGTGTACAGCGAAAGTCTGAATTGTGTTGCCTACAAGAATATGAGATCAGAGGGTTTCCAGACCAAAGAAGGAATAAGACAAGGAGGAGTTTTAAGCCCGGCACTTTTTATAGTATTTTTGGATGAGGTCATAAAAGAAACGAAGGATAAAATGAGAACTCTGATAGTTGGACACAGGAAAATGAGAAAAGTGGAAGCTTCAACATTGGATTTTGCAGATGACATTGTTTTAATGGCAGATTCGAAAATTGCATTACAGAGGAATGTGATATTTTGAACGAAACATTGAAGAAGTATCAAATGGAAATAAACAAAAAAAAGACTAAGGTTATGGAGATAACGGATATAGAGGAGGATGAGGATGTGCAAATAACAGTAGATAATGAACAAATCGAAGAAGTAAATAGCTTCACATATTTAGGAGTGGATAAAGATAACAGTGGTAGTCAAGAAAGGGATATTGAAAATAGAATAGAAAAAGGAAATAAATTAATTTTTGCTCTAAACAGAAAATTGTTGATGAAAAGGGAAATAAAGGAAAAAACCAAGATGACAGTGTACAAGAGCATATTTAGACCGGTACTAACGTACGGTTGTGAAACATAGGTTACTACACAAAGGAGCAGAAGCAAATTACAGGCAATGGAAATGAAGTATCTTCGAAGTGTAAAGGGTATAACAAGATTGGATAGATGGAAAAACGAAGATGTTAGGAGAGAATTGGAGATAGAGTCAATGGAGAATTATGTTGGAGAAAGGCAGATGGGGTGGTGGGGGCACTTGATGAGAATGGAAGAAGAGAGACCTGCGAGACAGATATGGGAGGCGAGGGTGGACAACAGGAGAAAAAGAGGAAGACCTTAAATGACTTGGGACGATATAGTTGCAAAAGAAATTTTAAGAAGGGGGAAGAGCATCGTTGAAGTTAGAGCAGCAGCGGCAAACAGGGAAGAATGGAAGAAAATTATTGAATTTAAATTGTAGTAATAGAGTATTATGTTATTTTGAGACCCAAACACCGAAAGGTATTATTGGGATTTAGATTATATATATATATATATATATATATATATATATATATATATATATATATATATATTTATATATATATATATATATATATATATATATATATTATATATATATATATATATATATATATTTATATATATATATATATATATATATATATATATAAATATATATATATATATATATATATATATATATATATATATATATATATATATATATTGGCAACGAACTGCACATTTTCCTAATATGCTCAACAATGTCGTAAGATATCTATTGAGGTAATTCACCCATCTCTTCATAATAGCTATTCAGTGTTGGAAAATATTCCAACTCTCCATTTTCTTCGGTACTTAGTCAAAATTCTTCTGAATGTCTTAGTGCGGGATTGGCCGTAAATACAGTAATCTGTATATCTATAAATTAAAGTGAGAGATTGACTTCATTATGTCTGAAAAACATTTCCGTCAAATAGGCAATTCTTAACAAAGCACTTTTCTTCATTGAATTGACTTTCCGAATGAAACGGATATTCCAGCAAAAAACGAGGACTTCAGCAACTCGAATAATTTGCAAAACACTTTACCTTGATATGACCATCGAACTTCGGTGTGAAGTAGTAAAGTTTTATGGATGCTTTCATATTATCGCAGACCTTGAAAAGTACCATATTTTTACGATCGAGACTTAATGAAGTTTATAATTTTTACCGATTCATTAAAAAAACTCTTTAGTGGAAGTGGCATCTTTTACTGCTAATGCTCGACAGTAAATTATGCTGCCATCTTAGCAGTAGCTGTTACTTTTGACAGGCCACCAGCGGTTTTTTCAATCATTCATTGTATCTCATCAGTTCAAACAGTGTTAACATCAATGTCATGCTCCTACGAAATACTATTTTCGTAAGTTATTGCACAAGTTCATCAAAATTACCGATAATTTTGCATGACAGCGTGTTGTCAAAAAACTGCATGAGTTCTTTTTTATTTTTGGACAAAGAGCCTGACGCCGAAAGTGGAGGGCTCTTTCTCCAGAATATGAAAATGACCGAATGCGGTTTTTTAAAGACAACACGCTGGAATGAAAAATTATCCGATTATTTTGATGCACGAATGTAATTTGGGGGAATATTTCCCGAATAAACTTTCAACTTGTCAAACTGACGTTAGTTATTCATAAATTCTTAGCTTGTCATCAATAACCGTAATATGAACAATGCTACTAGTGCAATTATCTTAGGGCTCTTTCGCTTTCTACAATGCAATTATCGCTGTAATTTTCGATAATTGCATTCGACCTACAAGGGATTTTTGACAGGATGGAAATATTCAATAAAATAGTTTCTCACTAAGTTTCCAATTTCAACTTCAGTAGTACTGCCTTTTTACGCATTATAAAGTAAGACAACCTCTTCTATAGATTGCTCGAATCCATAACGTATGAACGCAAGCAATACTGCTGAATCTGCACATCAGTACCTACACTCGTCGATTTGTATTACAAAACCACATTATTAAGGATTTTGGCAAGTCATTTATACGGCGAGTTAGTACCGTCTATAATTTTTTGCAGCTTTTTATTGGAGCATACATTTTGCCATTTTAGGAACACAAGATTATTTAGGATCATCTGCTATTTTATGGCATTCAGCAGCCATTGCAATTTTGTAAGGAACAATGTAGGATGAAACACCCGAATGTTCTTTAACCGTATGCGTTGCTCGACACATAAACATTTTTGATTCTCTGTCTTTTCGCCTTCGTATGAAAAAAATTTAAATTTTCATTCTTGTAGTTCAAATTCAAAACTTTGAAGAGGAGAAGTAACAGGAAACTTAGAAATATTCGACAATTCGTTGATACACAAAACACACTGGAGATAATTATTGCCATTATATCGTCTTGTTTTATGAATCACGAATGTTTCATTCAAATGAAAATATTGTATTTCGGTAGAAACCTTTTCAGGAGCATTGTATTTGACTTCAAATGGCTATGAAAAGAATGAAAAGCTCATGGTCACAAATCATTAAGGATTACACTTCTATTATTCATGAATGAACAAAAAAATATGGACTTTATAAGGCCCAGGAACTGGTTGTTTTGGTATCTACCTCTGAAGTCATCGGACGCTGTGTTCTACATGTTTACCCTATTTTTCATTTTCTGTACTCAAACGCCTACTAAGAGTAGAAAAGGAAAGCGGACACTCGTGGCGTTCTCTTTCTTTCTCTACTCTCTTCGTCTTCTGTAGCGATGGAGCCTCTTATTTCTCGGAGCCCTAGGTTTCTGCGGAGCATAGTTTGATAGTTGCGTTTTCATAAGCCAAAGTGAGTTTTTCAATATTTTAGACGGATGTTCATTTTAACTGCAAATACCTACTCGAAATCCAAACTGTTTTGTCCTATTTCCGTTAAATGTCTTTAACTCTTAAGTTGACGGCAATAAGATCTCAATACCACTGGTATATTTTTCTATATCTTTAATTCATAGATCATAAAATACCTCAGCCTATAGCGCTGACGTTTGACTTCTATTAATCTACAAGAAATCTGATTAGACTTCCCAATATGCATCATATAGTTTTATCATGTTTCTTCAGGATTTTCTGACTATGGTCAATAATATTCACCTTGGCTTCAACAATTGTTCGAACAATTAATGATTAGGTACATCAAAAAATGGTTACTTCAACGATCAATGAGTTCCTCATTAATACGGAATCTTTTGCGAATGAAAAATATTTCTGAAACTTAAATTTTCATGAAATATAGCTTTATTTAGAGGTATAATACAGGTTAGGTACCTATATCCTGTCAAATGTGATAGGTATTATTAAATTCAATACTAATAAACAAATAAACAATTATTTGTATACCCATATATATATATAATATATATAATATATATATATATATATATATATATATATATATATATATATATATATGTACATATATATATATATATTATATATATATATATATATTTATATTTATATATATATATAAATATATATATATATATATATATATATATATATATATATATATATATATATATATATATATATATATATATATATATATATATATATATATTCTCGCACATCACTTGGTGAAACATCATAAAGAATAAAGTATAAACTTTAAAATAAAAAACACTTGACTTATGTTTCACAATATAAAAAAATATTTAGTTACTGTATTTAGCAGTAACGAAAAGTCGACATGTTTCGAGTTATGAAACTTGATATTGAGTTCATAACTCGAAACATGTCGACTTTTAGTTACTGCTAAATACAGTATCTAAATATTTGTTTATATTGTGAAACATAAGCCAAGTGTTTTTTATTTTAAACTTCATACTATATATATATATATATATATATATATATATATATATATATATATATATATATATATATATATATATATATATATATATATATATATATATATATATATATATATATATATATATATATATATATATATATATATATATATATATATATATATATATATATATATATATATATATATATATATATATATATATATATATATATATATATATATAAATATATATATATATATATATATATATATATATATATATATATATTATATATATATATATATATATATATATATATATATATATATATATATATATATATATATATATATAAATATATATATATATATATATATATAAATATATATATATATATATATATATATATATATATATATACAGGGTGGACCACGACGAAATGCATCGATCGATATCTCAGAAACTGAATCTAGGAAAAATTTGAAATTTTGGAAACTTGCTAGATGTTTCAGTGCCTATACAGCTGAAATATTTTCATCTATTGGGCACTTCCGGTTGTACCGGAAATAGACTATAAGTCGCTTACTTTAAATGGTATAACCTATATATTATTACACTTTTGGATTCTACTTAAGCTTCTAGGCAGATTCTATGTAATGTCCTATACCTAAGTTCAAGCGTTTTCGACATATTTAGGTTTTTATATCAAAAACAACGATTGCAAGCCCTAATATAATTATCAATTGTTTCTATACGGAAGCCGTTTTCACTTACTTTGGGTTAGATTCCTTGTTGAAAAGGACCTACCTGAATAGATTTTGTATGATATTTGGATAACTAATCATACAGAGTGGTCCAAAAATTAGATCTAAAATGAGATTGAGAAAACTGACAAAAATCAGTTTTTTTCAAATGCAAACCCCCATTTTTCTTATTTTGTAGTATTCAGCATTTGAAAGGAAGGTAACTTTGTATAAGGTTATCTATACCTAAAATTTGAAGTTTTCGTAATATTGCCAATTTAATATTTTTATATGGCGATTTTGTATTTAATCGTTAAACAATTAGATCTAGGATAGCCACGATCGTATTTGACATTTCAAATCATCGTAATGGCACCCTAGTTGAATTATACAAACGAAAATTATTTAAACTTATTTATTATTTATGGACAATGTGATACATTTGCGACCCGATATCCTCATAAACAAGGACCATCAGCAAATACTCTTAAACGAATTATAGAAAACTTCAAGAA
Organism: Cynegetis impunctata; assembly: GCA_030704885.1. Classification (NCBI taxonomy): domain Eukaryota; kingdom Metazoa; phylum Arthropoda; class Insecta; order Coleoptera; family Coccinellidae; genus Cynegetis; species Cynegetis impunctata. The sequence goes on along the minus strand of JARQZK010004459.1, from coordinate 87,203 downwards.
CATTTGATCCGTAAAGGCAAAAGTGTACAAAAAGAAACCAATTGTTAATAATAAAAATATTGAAAGGGCAATTTTGGGATATTTTGAAGTATATATAACAAAATTTTCAAGGCAGGGAGCATTAGAATCAGGCTTATCTGAATCGTCAGTTCTAAGAATTTTACGGAAACACAAATATCATCCCTATTTTCATTAGTGCTGCATTTAAATGAAACTGATTTTCCAAGAAGAATAGAATTTTTTGAATTCATACTACTTCGGTCACAAGAAAATTTTTCTATTTTGAACATGTGATACATTTGTGACACGATATTCTCAAAAACAAAAACCATCACCATATAGTATTAGAAGAATTATAGAAAGCTTGAATAACTTTGGATCCGCAAATGAAAAGTAAACAGAAATAAACTATTGTTCGAATTGGTGTCCTTGAAGTTCTAAAAATTTTTCGCGTCTAATCAGCAATTGTTCATTGGTGGCTGTTCTTATTGACTGGGGGTCCAAGTCTTCAAATGCTATTCTAACACGTCTCATGCAGTCTTCCATGGTGGTCACTGATGTTTCATACACGTTATTTTTCACTGTTCCCCATAATAAAAATCGAGTACTGATAAGAATTGGTCTATGGTTGGCTATCCATCGATCGTAAAATAAGTTTTCCAGATAATTATTGACCAAAAGGGCATTATGTGGAGGTGCCTCATCATGTTGGAAGATAAGGTTTAGCCAGGGGCAAGTTGTCTAAATAGTCAACTTCAAAATTCCGCAAGATGTTGAGATATCAAAATTCATGTGTTTCTGTTTTTTAGAATATAGTGTCGGAAATGTATCACATGTTCTTGAAATAACTTTATCACATTGTCCATAAATAAGTTTAAATAATCTTCGTTTGTATAATATAACCGGGGTGCCATTACGATGATTTGAAATGTCAAATACGATCGCGGAAATCCTAGATCTAATTGTTTAACGATTAAATGCAAAATCTCCATATAAAAATATTGAATTGACAATATTTCGAGAACTTCAAATTGTAAGTATCGATAACCTCATACAAAGTGACCTTCTTTTTAAATGCTTAATACTGCAAAATGAGACAAATGGGGGATTCCATTTGATAAAATTGATTTTTGTCAGTTTTCTCAATCTCATTTTAGATCTTATTTTTTGAACACTCTGTATGATTAGTTATCCAAATATTATACAAAATCTATCAGAATAGGTCCTTTTCAACATTGAATCTAACCCAAAGTAAGTAAGAAAGGCTTCCTTATAGGAACAACTGATAATTATATTAGGGCTTGCAATCGTCGTTTTTGACATAAAAACCTAAATATGTCGAAAACGCTTAAACTTCAGTACAAGATATGATGCATAGGATCTGCCTAGAATCTTAAGTAGAATCCAAAAATGTAATGATATATAGGGTATCCTATTTAAAATAAGCGGTTTAAGATCTATTTCCGGTACAACCGGAAGTACCCAATAGATGAAAATATTTTAGCTATATAGGCCCCAAGACATTTAGCAACTTTCTAAAATTTTAAATTTTTCCTACATACAGTTTCTGAGATATCGGTCGATGCAGTTCGTCGTGGTCCAGCCTGTATATATAAATATATTGTCATAGACCTTTTTAGTTCACAAAATTTTTTTAGGAATCATTCAACTATCTTTTACCGCTGAGGCAACGTTCATAAGAAAAGTAATCGCTAGGCTGTTTTTTCCTTGACTAGCTGCAAAAGTGAAAAGCTTTCATCATTCGAAGGGATAATATATAGCTATGTCTACCCTGAAATTTCACTCTTAACATTGATAAAATCAGATCAGTATTTCCATAGAAAATGTTGTTTAACAAGTAGTTCAGATTTTACTATCCTGTTTTCGAAAATACCAAACAAAACATTTGTGCATGGGTGGCGAGGGGCAATTCGCTTACGTCTACGAAATATATATATAATATATATATATATTATATATATATATATATATATATATATATATATATATATATATATATATATATATATATATATATATATATATATATATATATATATAATATATAAATAATTTCCACATACCTACTTCGCTATTAGAATTCTCATTTATCATTGATACAGTTAATGAAAGTTCATTCTGTCACAAATAATAAATATTAGATAAAATACTAATAATTATTATGTATTTGAAGCCATCATCAGTTCTTTTTTAAGTCAACATTCTACTTTGGAATATATTACTTTCATTACTAGAATGTCATTTCGTAGGACATCTATGTGCAAATAGCTGAAGCTGATTGGTGATTCAGATTCATATGCCAGTAGCTTCCCTATTCTAAATAGATATTTCTCTGGTGAAATTTGAGAAGTTGAAATCTGCAATATTCCTTTCTTCCATTGAGTACGTGTTAGTCGCAAGTAGATGACACTGATATCGTTTGAAAAACTTTATCCAAAATCGATTGAATAAGAATGAGAAATTCTATGAAATTTATTATAAAATATATTGTACTACCATTTTATACTTTAAATTGAAACAAAACGGCGATTATGAAAAACGAGTGACTATGACTATATTGGTGAAATGCAACAAATTCATTTTTGCTATTTACAAAACTTTTTCAGGTTTCGAAAATTTTTGAATAATTATATTTTTCTAGGGCGTAGGTGATTCACTGTGACAAACTCACAAAGGCGAATGCTGGGCTAGCATTTATCCTCTGAACCTCATCTCACCTTTTCTTCCATAAATTATTAGGTCTCACCCATATTTAATGAATTGGTACATCATATAAAAGTATCCTTCAGGGTGTTCACTCAAGTCTGGATCTAAAATTCTCTGAGAATTGGCCTTTCCATCAGAATTTATCAGTATTAATTTTTATTTCTGCAAATAAACTTGACGGACTTTTTCTTTTGCAATTTATACTGGTTTTACAGTTACAGGAAGCAAATTTGGAAAAAACTGATACCACTTGGAAAAGTTCCTTGAGCGAATCGAAAATTCCCTGAGAGTCCCACAATATTTCAGTAAAAACAATTCCCTGATAATTCTAGGACTCCAAGGTTTTTCAATGTAGACACCCTGATCCAATGATTAGGCTAGGAGTAGTTCCTCCACTCAATTCAACTTATCTCAACTTCCTTACACGTACTTCTTGATGGAATGATTTAACACGTGGCTTTTCTTATTTTCCTGCTGCAGCAATGGGTACAACAATCAGTTTAAATTGAAACACAGTTCATTGCTGATAGGATTCAAGATTGCGTTCCTCAGATAAGAGATGAGAGTAATGAAGCAACAGTTCAATTATACCTATGCGATCAAGCTTACCTCGGTCTAACTAATGTCATATAGAGTCATCTCATACAATTTTATAGTAACAGTTGATTATAATGAATTAATCGTCAACAATATAAGAACCACTGACATTTACGAGATGCCGCTGTATGAAATAATTATGTTTTCTGTAAATTTACGTTTTCACAAAAAAAACAACTATATAGGTAAAGTTAAGAAGCAAAATCCTATCAAATTCCATCAGAACTGTCAAAGCTGTTTCTGAAATAAATATATATATATATATATATATATTTATTCGAATTGTTGTTGCCTGTGATCAACTTTTTAATAAAATCGAGTTTTTTAAGATTCAACCAGCCTGTTATTGCCAATAATTATCAAGAGATTATATATATATATATATATATATATATATATATATATATATATATATATATATATATATATATATATATATATATATATATATATATATATATATATATATATATATAATTATTTATTCGAATTGTTGTTGCCTGTGATTTATTTTTAATCTTTTGATAATTATTAGCAATAACAGGCTGGTTGAATCTTAAAAAACTCGATTTAATTAATAAGTTGACGTTTCACTACGACATTCATAGTTATTCAAGACGTTTGAAAAAATTGAAAATTCTTTGACATTTATTGACTTGAAAAAATTAGATAAGATTGATCTGTCTTGTTAAAACTTCTTTCGGATGTAGCTGTTGTTTGTTATTTATTACGTGCTATTCAGTCTAATATTAATATTCAAAATTGTTATCATCAGAAGGCAAGGGAAACTACAGAAACCTTTACCTATGTAATGTTCGAAAATAATAATAATAGGGTACTATTTATTTAACAGAAAAGAAATTAGTCACGAGAAAATATTAAAAAAGTAGAGCAGAATTATCGGTATAGAACGCTTATATGGAAGCAGCCGTTGACAGGTGTTTCGGACTCTTTGATCCTCATCAGAACGGCGTAGCCAAGTATTGGATTGAAAATTTGGAGATGAAAATAGTTTAATAAATAAAATAAAATCCTCTGTTATGGAAGAAAATCACTTATTTGTGGTTTATTGTTTGAACTCTCCGGTATGGGAGATTTGGTCAAACTTTGCCACGGAGGCGATTAATTCCATCCGAGAGATCTCAGAAAGAGTATATTTACATTTAAAAAGAAAATTAGTTATTGGAATATATTATATTAGTAAAGCAAAATTATCGGTATAGTTCGTTTATATGGAAGTAGACGTTTTTAATGAAATTTTTATTTAGAATTCAAATTTTTTAAATGGAAAAAAGGTACTTACAATATAAAATAATGTAGTTTGGGATCATTGCCATATTTTCAGCTTGCAATATTTAATTATTTATTCGAATTGTTGTTGCCTGTGATTTATTTTTAAATCTTTTGATAATTATTAGCAATAACAGGCTGGTTGAATCTTAAAAAACTCGATTTAATTAAAAAAGTTGACGTTTCACTACGACATTCATATATTCAAGACGTTGGAAAAAAATTGAAAATTCTTTGACATTTATTGACTTGAAAAAATTGAATAGATAAGATTGATCTGTCTTGTTAAAAACTTCTTTTCGGATGTAGCTGTTGTTTGTTATTTATTACGTTCTATTCAGTCTAATATTAATATTCAAAATTGTTATCATTAGAAGGCAAGGGAACTACAGAAACCTTCACCTATGTAATGTTCGAAAATAATAATAATAGGGTACTATTTATTCAACAGAAAAAAATTAGTCACGGGAAAATATTAAAAAAGTAGAGAAGAATTATCGGTATAGAACGCTTATATGGAAGCAGACGTTGACACGTGTTTCGGACTCTTTGGTCCTCATCAGAACGGCGTAGCCAAGGTATTGGATTGAAAATTTGGAGATGAAAATAGTTTAATAAATAAAAATAAAATCCTCTGTTATGGAAGAAAATCACTTATTTGTGGTTTATTGTTTGAACTCTCCGGTATGGGAGATTTGGTCAACTTTGCCACGGAGGCGATTAATTCCATCCGAGAGATCTCAGAAAGAGTATATTAACATTAAAAAGAAAATTAGTTTTGGGAAAATATTAAATAAGTAAAAGCAAAAAATCGTATTATAGTTCGTTTATATGGAAGTAGACGTTTTTAATGAAATTTTTATTTAGAATTTCAAATTTTTTAAATGGAAAAAGGTACTTACAATATAAAATAATGTAGTTTGGGATCATTGCCATATTTTCAGCTTGCAATATTTAATTATTTATTCGAATTGTTGTTGCCTGTGATTTATTTTTAATCTTTTGATAATTATTAGCAATAACAGGCTGGTTGAATCTTAAAAAACTCGATTTAATTAAAAAGTTGACGTTTCACTACGACATTCATAGTTATTCAAGACGTGTGAAAAAATTGAAATTATTATTATTTTCGAACGTTACATAGGTAAAGGTTTCTGTAGTTTGCCTTGCCTTCTAATGATAACAATTTTGAATATTAATATTAGATTGAACAGCACGTAATAAATAACAAACAACAGCTACATCCGAAAAAGTTTTAACAAGACAGATCAATCTTATCTATTCAATTTTTTCAAGTCAATAAATGTCAAAGAATTTTCAATTTTTTCAAATGTCTTGAATAACTATGAATGTCGTAGTGAAACGTCAACTTATTAATTAAATCGAGTTTTTTAAGATTCAACCAGCCTGTTATTGCTAATAATTATCAAAAGATTATATATATATATATATATATATATATATATATATATATATATATATATATATATATATATATATATATATGTATATATATATATATATATATATATATATATATATATATATATATATATATATATATATATATATATATATATATATATATATATATATATATATATATATATATATATATATATATATATATATATAAATATATATATATATATATATATATATAAAGAAAAAGTCAATTAATTTTTCTATGCTATTGTGTATTTTGCAAATGGAGTAGATTATAGTTTTAATACGACAAGAGAGGCTATAGAAATGTATTTGTAGAACCCACAGCAGGTGGGTGCCCCTGCATTTGCGTACTTTTGAAGAATAATTATACCGTTATCCTTCAAGAATATACATTAAATTAAGCACAAATTAGATTACGCAATGAGTTTTCCTGCAAAGCTATAATTTTAGGTTACTCCGAAGGCCATCGAGTGACAAATTTAAATTTACCATTATGAATAGAAAATTGAATTCTCAAAGCATCATGTACCTAGGTACTATAATCTGTTCATTCGCTGTAAGTGAATCTTAATAATTTATCTCTTCAGAATCTGCCTCAAGGTATATATAACTCATTAATCAACATTCGATTTTTTTATCAAATTGCACATCAAAAAAAAACTTTTACAAAGAAAATAAACAAATTTTGTCTTTCATCATGTCTCGATGAGATGAGATAGTGCTTAGATGAGGAATTAAAGGCTCATAGATAATTTTTTTTTATCTCTGAAAAAAGCAAATATAGTATGAACGTAAATATAAAGATTATGTATCTCACGATGTAGATCGGCTTAATTTAAGGCTAGGAAAAATTCTATAACCTATTAATATTCAGGTCTCATAATAGATGTAATTTTTCTATCATCTTATTAACGATACGTGAATGATTGAAATTTTACATGAACTAGAATGAGATTAAACACTGAAATATATCAAATGGAGTAACCCAATAGGCGCAAAATAGTTTTATAACAACAATATATATTGACCCAAATGAAACATCTATGTCAGATACTCTAGTGGGAGTTACAAAAGTAAGTGGCAGTTCAGAAAATTTTGGTCTTTGGACTGGATTTAAAATTATAGCAGGACTAAAACTTCTCATCTACCGAAAAAAATTTCAATGAGTTTGATTAATTAAGTAAAAAATCCTCACATTTTTCTTTAATTTCTTCAATCTCTTCAGATAAAATATTATTAGCCGTTAATTCATTTTCAAACTCAGAATATTATGGGTTATTTTCTTTCAGAATCAAGGACTGATTAGTCACAAGTTATATTGTTATAGCCAGAACTTATAATTTTCATGAAAACCCAAAAAATGGAGAAACTTATTCTTAAGGACATTCATAAGAAAATCTTAATATTTATACCAAATTGCATGATTTTCAATGAAATATTGCAGAATCTCATGCCATATGTTGGGAAAATTGAAATATGCAAACCAGTGAATATATCAACTTTACTACCTTCCTTTACTATTATATATTATAGCTTATAATGTTTTTCTAATGAATAATAACCAAAGCTGAAAGGTAGTATTAAAAAACTAATAAATGTTTAACGAAAAAATATAAATTTTTCTCCATCTAAAATTAAGATAAAACATTTTTCGAGTAGAGTCGTAAAAGGAATGGCCTTTTCAGAAACATAGACATCACTGATGGTCGATAATAATTTCTGCCTGGCAGAGCTAGGGTTTTTTATTAAAAATAACATTCGTGAGTCCCATGAGTCATTTTCAAATTTTTCAGACTTCAGCAGCAATTAGGACATTAATTAAAGTTTATTTTCTTTCAGTTCTACTTGAAAAAATTCATTTTCCATCAAGTATATATATTTTATGAAATGAAGATAGACATTTTGCAAATAATAAATTTTCATAAATTCTAGAAAATAACGGACGCTCTTTTTTCATTCATTAGTTATTTATTTTGCGTGTGGCATATGACGCAATAAGAATTTATGAAAAGTTATACACAACAGAAGGTTATACTTAATAAGAAGTTATAGTCTCTTTAATTATTCATTTAGGCTATTGATTGCGGAGTCATTTTCGTGAAATCTACGGAAGTCCTTTCTTAAACTTTTGTACGATATTCTTCTGTAATATGCTTCACTGTGAAGCTTCTGCCACATACCCAGAAAGGGTCTGGTATCTTGCTCCATTTATGTGAGAAGTAGGCGCATGTAACTTGCTAAGTTTGGATTCTGTATGAACCAGATCATTCGTAGAGTAATACATGACACTCGGTTGTAATGATGTTTGGTGTTCCATTCTTGGTGCCAGGCGGTGGTTAGGGCAAAGCACTCCTCAATGACAGATACTGCTGTTTTGGTGGGTGACTTTCTAGACTAGAGGCGTTTGTGATTGGCTTATTGAATATCTCCGTCCATGCACAAGACCCAGAAATAGGGGTTTGATGTGACTCAAGACTCGTAGCCATTATACGATAGTGGATTCGATAGCACTAGCGAACATTCTCATTGTCTTGTTGAATTGAGTATCGATTTTATGCGTGAGCCATACATGCGCGCAGTATTCAGCAGCTGAGAAAAGAAGACCCAAAACTGATGAGCGCTAAGTGGATACTGATGTTCCCCATGTTTGTTCCATATAGCTCCTGCATGATGTTTCTCATTTTCACTTTTGCTGCTGCTTTACATAAATTCTTTAAAAAAAAATTATTTCATCGAGTATAACGCAAAAGTATGTTGGCGATTTAATATTATTCAGCCCCGTTTTTCGACATCGAATTCGAAGCTCTATATCAGTAGAATTATTATTAAGGTAGAACCATGTTACCTCTGTCTTGTTGGCGTTCGGCCGTAGGCTCTACTTTCGAAACCAATTTGACAATTTAAGCAGATCGGTTGACAGGTCATCTCTGTGTCTTCAAGTTTCTTACATGCTTACTTTAGGGCCCAGTCGTTAGCGGAGACGTACTGCTTGGATTCATGTCTGAAATTTCTGTAATATTAAGGCTGAATAGCACAGGTGCACATATTGAACCTTGCTGTAGACCATTCTTGAGTTTCTTCGGTGAGTCTAAATGATCTCGCATAGTAAGTTGGACTATCCTGTCATGATAAATCTTGTTTTGTTTGGCGAGCTGTTTGCTCACATAGAATTGCTCGAAGGAACTTGTATACTAAGCCTTCTGTCCAGACAGTGTCATGGTCTGCTGATAGGTCAATGAATGCTTCAGCAGGTTTCTTTCGAATCCTTTTTGGCCTAAAGCCTGACTGTTCAATTGGGATTATTTCGAAAATCATTGTGCTTATTCTGTCTAGATAACCTGCTCCAGTAGTTTGTTCGTAGCAGATAAAAATCGTCGAACTATATAGGTGAGTACGAAACATCAGGTTTCCCTGGCTACAGCAAACGTTACTCCCACCAGTTCACATTAGAACTGATTGTGTCACAAGGTATTCACTTATATCTCCTGATCACAAAAAAGGTTACTCTGGGCATTCCGGAATGTTCTACGAAATTAATATGTAAGGGATATATTGCCTCTTATGAAATATAGACTTTTTATGGTCTTCGTAAATTCAGTTTGTTCTAAAAAAATATGATTTAGTTAAACAGTTCATCAATGAACTTCGATACTTCAAGTAATTTTCTGATCTGGTCAATTTGAGAGAATAAAATAACTGAACAGGAGATCATTTAGTCAGGCATTGATAAATACCTACATTTGAATGAAACAACACATTAATTGACTAGAATCGATAAGGACACTGATGCTGAAGAGATTTATTCCTATTTGCAGAAAAAGGAGAACAACATTGTGAAATCTTCAAACATTTATATCAATTAGGAGAAAATGAGATCTGACATAAAGCAATTAAATGGCGAACCACATGTGTGTTTATGACATTGAAATAATGGGTCGATAAATCACTACATCTATATGACATCTTTATTAAGTTAATTGTGTGTTTTTAAATCTCATGGGTTATGTTATTTTCCTCTTGAACTTCAGAATACCAGATGGAGTCACCTATTTTAATATTTTTACTGATATGAAATTTTCAAATTTGTTCGTTTCTGAATCAAATAATTATCAGTTCCGTACTAATGAATTTATAGGTTTGAGAACTCTTGGATCCAATCTTTCTTAGTATGCTAAGAGTTATATTTGAAAAAATGATTTATCAACAACTCAACAATGCTTGATGTCCTGTTGAAAATTTATGAGTGAGATGAAAAATTTGATCCTAATTTCTATAATGGTCCAGACGCATTAGATTGAAAAAGCATGCACCTTAATATGATGTGAATGAAACTTGAAGTGGTGGTTCGATATTGGATAGTAGTGTTCCACCCTATGTATCCCCATTTTTAAAAATTTTTTCTGGTCTAACTTTTTTGTCTCTAATGAAAATTAGTCAAACCTATATTTTGACCCCATACTTAAGGGAAATACGTGGCAGAAAATGCCATATTTCCTAAATTGGCAAAAAAAAAGGAAACAGCTTCTGCTCCATAAATCTCGAATTACTACGCATTGAAAGGTATAATGGTACATGCATGTGATTTCTTAAATACAAAAATCATCTTCCTTTCCTTTCAATGCCTTTCGGTTTATGACTTATTTTACCCGGTTTAGAGTTCAATCAATTTTCAGTCTTCTTTTGTTGCACTAAATGAAATTATATGTTTATATATATATATATATATATATATATATATATATATATATATATATAAATATATATATATATATATATATATATATATATATATATATATATATATATATATATATATATATATATATATATATATATATATATATATATATATATATATATATATATATATATATATATATAAATATATATATATATATATATATATGTATATATATATATATATATATATATATATATATATATATATATAGATATATATATTATATATATATATATATATATATATATATATATATATATATATAGAAGAAGGGTAGTCTTTGCTGACTAGTTAGGATGCAATTAGGATAATAATATTTGGGTATAGCAGCAAGCAAAACGTGTACTCTTATAACACTATATTTCCGATATTTCGACAATGATTATTGTCATCTTCAGGGAAGCTACAAAATAAGCACAAAAGAAAATCAAACAAATGCTCCATAACGGCCAACAGTAACAATACTCACTGTGTCTTTGAGAATGATTGCAAAAGATGTAAAAATCGAGATACAGCATTATTGATTTCTATAAAACATTATTGATCGAGAACACAAAATGTGATGATCATCAACTAACATTATAAGTTAAAATTGTCATTATAAAATAAAACAAAACACAGTTAATTTAGAGGAAAAATAAACATCGTTGAAGTTAAGTTAAGTTACGTTTTGCTTGCTGCTATACCCAAATATTATTATCCTAATTGTATATATATATATATATATATATATATATATATATATATATATATATATATATATATATATATATGTTCCATGAATAATGTTGTGCATACTTGACCGAAGTTTTATTAATTGTGATAATTTCTTCTTTCTGTATAGCAGTAATTCCGTCCCAAATCATATTTTTAATTAATTTCTTTTTAAACTAATTATTTTGAGGGAATGTGATTTTTCTATTGCATGTTTCTCAGAAACAGTAGATTTCTTATTTTTATGGATTATTCTTGTTCATATATACTGTATTTATATTTATATATATATATATATATATATATATATATATATATATATATATATATATATATATATATATATATATATATTATATATATATATATATATATATATATATATATATATATATATATATATATATATATATATATATTATATATATATATATATATATATATATATATATATATATATATATATATATATATATATATATATATATATATATATATATATATATATATATATATATATATATATATATATATATATATATATATATATATATATATATATATATATATATATATATATATATACATATTATATGTTGCTCTGTTATTACAAGATGTTAGTTTTGCTGTTTCAAATTCAAGAGCCCACACTAAAGCATCGTTTCCTGTTCTTGGTCTCAAAATTTTCAGATGTTGAATCAGGTCGGTGTCTTTTAACCCATTAACAAAAGATTTGACACTCAATTACTTCAGGATATACTCTGGAGCCACTGGGTAGGCTAACCGAATCAACTTTTCTACTTCGGTCTGAAATTCTTGCACTGATTCATTTACCAATTGATGCCTACCTTCTAATTGAGCCTGGAACAACATTTCTTTATGATCATTTCCATATCTCAACTCTAGCGTTTTTATAAGAGTTGTGTTATCTTGTTGCTCTTTTACTGACAATTTTTGTAACAGTTCTGCAGCTTCACCTCTGAGGGACAAACTTTTACTGCTTTTAGTTTATCAGCCCAACCATCAGCTTGGGCTGCTGCTTCAAACTGCTGTTTGAATATTGGCCAGGAAGGATCTCCATCAAAAGTAGGTGGCTTTGAAACTTTCTATCTGGGGACTGGTTTTGACATTGCTTTTGATTCATTTTTTTCCACTTTTGATATTCGCTTTTCTAAATCTTTTAAAATCTGTGATTCACGTTCTTCTGAATTATGCAATTTCTCCTCCAGGTCTTCTTTCACATGTACTACTTCTTCAGTTATTTCACCTCTCAATTTCTCATTATCCTCCTCCCTACGTTTGTCGAGGTCTTCCAGGATTTTCTGTAATCTTTTTAATTCTTGCTCTCGACGTTTCTGTTCATCTAGTTTTTCTTGCTCTCGCCTTTTCTGCTCTTCCAATTTCTCTTGTTCTCGACATTTCTGCTCTTCCAATTTCTCCCGTTGACGTTGTTCCTCTTGTTCGGCGAGTTTTTCCATCATCGATTCCATTTTTCTGGTTATTGGAATCCCACACTTCTGACACCAATTGTTACAAATTCGGGTTCGCAAGGATGATTTCCAATAACTAGATTCAATATACAAATCAGTATTTATTTACAACACAACAGTAATTTCAAAAATTACCACACTTTTTCAATAACTGTCACTACTTCAAAACACAGGCTTCGCTCTCTTCTTTTTCACACGGTAATTCACTGTATACTGTCTCCCGTCTTTTCTATGGTCGCTTTTATATGTCTTGTCATTCCTTCGAGAGACTTCCAGAATGTTCTAGTCTTCGAATTGAAAGGGTGGTTACTTCAACCTTCATCTGATATTCCAGAGCACACAGAGTCGGCTTTAGCCATTTTCGTAACAATATATATATATATATATATATATATATATATATATATATATATATATATATATATATATATATATATATATATATATATATATATATATATATATATATATATATATATATATATAAGATCTCTATCATAACCCCGATACATAAAAATAGGGGTAAAACCTCAATATCTAATTATAGACCTATCAGTGTATCAAACAACTTTTTAAAGATCTTTGAAAAATGCCTGAAATAACGACTTGTTGAATTCCTGAAACGAAACGAGGTGCTATATAGGGGCCAATTTGGTTTTCTGGAGGGCGTGGGTACCTGCAATGCATTGTATGAAGTTACAAAAGAAATAACAAAAAATTTAGATAATGGTCAGAAATGTATTGAATTATTTTTAGATTTGGCAAAGGCATTCGGTACAGTGCACCATGAAACACTTCTTGAGGTGCTCTCTCTTTGCGTAGTTCGTGGCATTGTGCTGGACATCTTCAGGAACTATTTTGCTGATTGGTATCAGCACGTCAAGGTTGGGAATATCCTGAGAGATCCGAAACTTGTGAAGGTTCCCCAGGGCACGGTGCTAGGTCCAATCCTGTTCATCATTTATATAAACTCGTTATTGAAGCTTGATATTAATGCTCAGCTCATTTCTTATGCTGATGATACAGTTGCACTATTTAGTGGGGCAACTTGGGATGATGTAAGGGAACAGGTAATTGATGGAGTGGGAGTAATAAAAAAATGGCTAGACAAACATCAGCTAACTCTAAACGTGACGAAAACTGAGTACATGTCTTTCTCAATGTCCAACCGTAATCGTCCAAACTATAGAACAATTAAAATAGATAACCTGCAGGAAGAAATTTCAGAGGTTGATGAGATTAAGTATTTGGACGTGATAATTGATCAACACCTCCGGTGGGGACATCATGTTGACTATTCGACAAATAGAGTAAGAAAACTTGTATTCAAATTTCATAATCTCAGAGAAATATTGAAAGGAAATATATTAATATCTATTCACAAGGCACTCGTGGAATCACTATTGAGATATGGCATACTGGTTTGGGGTGGTCTTTATAACAGAACACTTAAGAAGCTGAACGTGGTACAGAACTATATGTTAAAAATTATCTACAACAAAAAACGAGACTATCCCTCTAAACTTCTGTACACAAAGGAAGTTTTCAATATTCGTTCTCTATACATTTTGAATGTTTGTATGCATATTTTCAAAAGAGACAACTTGAAAATGTTTGTTGATCATAAGTATAATACATGAAGTATCACAAATATGCATATACAAGTACCTAATAACAATAAAAATATAAACAAACGATACATTACCTACCTGGGACTCAAATTTTATAATATTATACCACTGGAGATAACACTAAAAAATCACATAAGAAAATTTGCTGTTGCCTGCAGAGAATATATTAATGACAATTACTCAAAATTTGTCAATTTGTTGGATTAGTATAGAAGCATGCCTGAAATTTTGCACGTACGAGCTCGTTTGCACCTGCGATGCGCGCATCGAGCGTTGGTTGTGCTGAGATTTTCTTTTCTAGTCTTCACATTTCTCTTAGTTTTTTCATTTTTAGTTCCCTTATTATTCATTTATTTCTTTTTTCATCCTGCATGTTATTTGCGTTAATTTTACTTTAGACTGTAAGCACAAAAAGTATTAAATTTTTAGGTGCAATAAAAATTTGTATGAAATATATAGAATAGCGGTATGCAATATCTATGTTATGACATGTATCTTTGGTAAATAGTTTATTAGTATATATATATATATATATATATATACATATATATATATATATATATATATATATATATATATATATATATATATATATATATATATATATATATATATATATATATATATATATATATATATATATATATATATATATATATATATATATATATATATATATATATATATATATATATATATATATATATAATCTCTTGATAATTATTAGCTATAACAGGCTTGTTGAATCTTAAAAAACTCGATTTTATTAAAAAGTTGACGTTTCGCCACGACATTCGTGGCTTTATCAAAACATTTGAAAAAATTGAAATTTATTTGACATTTATTGATTTGAAAATTTTGAATAGAAACAGACTACTGTTTCACTAAAATTTTTTGGTACACGTAATGTACAAAATAGGTTTAAAATATTTGATTGTTGTCTTTAAAAAGACATTACTTGTGATTTTGGAGATCACATGTTCTAAACTATACTTTCTTTCTAGAAAAATTGGAAATTCTAGATGTTTAGATTTTGTCTAAGAAGATGAGTTGTTGTGGTTACAGTTTGTTTGTTGAATTATTTTGTTTTGATTTATATTGTTTCTTAGAAAAATTGAAGAATTAAATCTGCGTATATTGAACTCAAATGTTTGATATCTGTTTTATCATTTACGACTTCATTTAAATTTTTTTGAATATTTAACATCTCTAAAATTTCTCTGCGTTTTTGATCTTTTTCTATTTCTGAAATTTTTGTGCTATTAAAGTTGAAAGTATGATTCTCATTGTTTTTATGTTTTATTAGTGCTGTGGTTTGTGTTCTGGTATATTTGCATTCTTTATATACCAGAACACAAACCACAGCACTAATAAAACATAAAAACAATGAGAATCATACTTTCAACTTTAATAGCACAAAAATTTTAGAAATAGAAAAAGATCAAAAACGCAGAGAAATTTTAGAAATGTTACATATTCAAAAAAATTTAAATGAAGTCGTAAATGATAGAACAGATATCAAACATTTGAGTTCAATATACGCAGATTTAATTCTTTAATTTTTCTAAGAAACAATATAAATCAAAACAAAATAATTCAACAAACAAACTGTAACCACAACAACTCATCTTCTTAGACAAAATCTAAACATCTAGAATTTTCAATTTTTCTAGAAAGAAAGTATAGTTTAGAACATGTGATCTCCAAAATCACAAGTAATGTCTTTTTAAAGACAACAATCAAATATTATAAACCTATTTTGTACATTACGTGGGTGAAGGTTTCTGTGGTTCCCTTCCCATCTAATATCAACGGACCTGTCTGTTGATATTGGACTAAATAGCACGTAATTAATAACTGAAGACGGCCACAGCCGCAATGAGAAATTTTTGAAAAAAAGATAAATAGTACCTTATTATTATTATTCTTTGACTCTTCAAAATCAAAATAATTTCAACCTATTTCGAACATAACGTGGGTGAAGGTTTCTGTGGTTTCCCTTACCATCTAATAATAACAAATTTGAATGTTAATAGTGGACTGAATAGCACGTAATAAACAACAAAGAACGGCCACAGCCGAAAAATTTTAGTGAAACAGTAGTCTGTTTCTATTCAAATTTTTCAAATCAATAAATGTCAAATAAATTCCAATTTTTTCAAAAGTTTTGATAAAGCCACGAATGTCGTGGCGAAACGTCAACTTTTTAATAAAATCGAGTTTTTTAAGATTCAACAAGCTTGTTATTGCTAATAATTATCAAGAGATTAGAAATAGTTCACAGGCAACAACAATTCGAATAAATATTTATATATATATATATATATATATATATATATATATATATATATTTATATATATATATTAATATATATATATATATATATATAATATATATAATATATATATATATATATATATATATATATATATATATATATATATATATATATATAGTGTGTGTTCAATTTTTTCTTCTATGTTTGGTTTCAATTTGGTTAACAGAGAGTTTGCTAGATTATTTGGTTTATAGGCAACTAATATATCATATTTCTGTAAATCATTTAAGAATTTCATTTCAAGTTCTCTTATTCCTATTATGTTTGTCTTCATAAGATAATTAAAGAGTTTTATATTTTTAGGTCTAAATTTAGAGTTTGCTAGTATAACTTCTGCATCTATTAGTGAATACACTGCATTTAAAAAAAATTTTGTTGGTACTAGAGATTCATCACTTAAACAGCTTTTAGACCTATATTGTCACCAGTAATTATTGATTCATCGTTACCTCTAAATATTTTCATTATCTAGAAAATTTGTTTTATAATCTTCTTCAATTTTTTTTGTAAACTGCTATTTTGGATATATAATAAATTTCCATACATTCGGGTTTTAATGATGTTATAGAATCATTCACGAATGTTTTGAAGAGTTCTAGTTCTTTTTATACTAAATTTGCAACAGTGAAAAAAATAGGTGAATTCATTACAGTTTCATAAACAGTGAAAAGAATGAATATTCGAATTTGAAATATGTTGACTTCAAACACAATTCATCTTTGATATCCATATCTGTAATATTCTTCTTGCAAAAACTATTAACCATCTTGTTGAGGTTCAATTGAATTTTGCAGCAGGATCCCATTTTTTTCAGATGTTCATTAGGAAGCTTATTGATTTATCCTTCTATCGATTGGTTTTTGGTCATTATTATTTTTTCGTTTACATTTTTCTGCCTAAAATACATATTTTGGATTGATTGGGCCGATACTTGGTGTAAATTAATAAACATATTGAAACAATGGTTAAAAATAACAATTTACACATTTATAAATGTGTAAATTTTTATTTTTAACCATTGATTTAATATAAAATACATATACCAGGGTGCAGTTTCATGAATTCTCTGGTTTTCTTCAATAAATAACTGTAACTTTTCATTTGGTTGTATTTCTTGTTGTTTATGAAATTAGTCAAAATATTAGAAATTTTATTTCTCATTTCATTTTCTATTTCTTGATTTTTACTCGTAATTGCAACTTCGACATTTGCTTTTAGCAATTGATAATCCACTCATGGTTTGGTATTCAAAATTTATTTCCTAAGGCAAATACAAATTTGTAAGGTTAACTATCCAATTTTAATTCGTCTTGATCTTCCGTTTATAATTTGTTCTGTTATGTGTGTCTTGATTAAGCACATGTCCTTTTTAAATTTGTTTTTTTCGAAAAAAGTTTTATACGTAAAATCCTCCTCCAATAGGAAGTTATTTACGAATTCATGGTCATAAATTGAAATTAAAAATTTTCATTCATGCGTTAAAACATCATATTCCATAATGCCTGGTAATTTTAAGAACAATCGAAGAGAGCTATTTGTAGATAAGATGCATGAAAATATCTATTTTTAACCAAACCAGTTAACCGATTTGCTTTCATTCGTAATAATGAGGAACTCAAATATGATATTCGGAATGCCACAAAAAGGTGCTAATGAGAGTCAGAGTGTTCCGAATTCAGGTATATGTTTTTCTATAGGACAATCGTTTTCATATTATATATATATATATACCTTTATGTATGAATATATATATATATATATATATATATATATATATATATATATATATATATATATATATATATATATATATATATATATATATATATATATATATATATATATATATATATATATATATATATATATATATATATATATATATATATAAATATAATATAATTTTCACTATTAGTCGCGTCAATGAAGCCGTGAAACAGAAAAACTTCGAAAGTCCTCAGAAACAGCTCCGATTTTTTTTGATAATTTTTTTTTAAATTTCTGTTTTTTCATATTATTGAAAATCAGAAATCTTTCATAAGGGAAAAATAACTTTTTTTATTGCTCAAACAATATGTATGTAATTTATATGAGAAACTAAGTTTTCGGCTTCATTATTTTTCTTTATTCATCATTATTATAATTAAATAATAAAATAATTTATTGTTTATCATTGAATAACAGAATAATTTATTATTTATTATCAAGTAAAAGATTAATTTAGCTTAATTTTTTTCATTTTCTCTAAAAAAATAATTTTGTCAATTTCTGTTTTTATTTTGAGAAAACCTATAATTTTGACAATTAATTTGCCTATTAGAAAAATTTGTTATATAATATAGTGATATATATGTTATATAATATAGTGAAAAATA
This sequence comes from Cynegetis impunctata, assembly GCA_030704885.1. Classification (NCBI taxonomy): domain Eukaryota; kingdom Metazoa; phylum Arthropoda; class Insecta; order Coleoptera; family Coccinellidae; genus Cynegetis; species Cynegetis impunctata. The sequence continues at coordinate 67,850 of JARQZK010004459.1, read as the reverse complement.
CGTGGTAGTAGCCATCATATTACTAGCAGAGGGTAGAAAACTAAATGAAGGTCGGCTGGGGTTTGAACGAAAAAGATCAGTGTTATTTAAGTTTAATAGCTCCCACTCAATGTTTATGAGGGAACCCAATGAAAGCTTTTCTATTTGTCTGTAGTATATAGCGTTTATCTATCAACTCATATTCAGAGAAAGATTTCAAGTAAGTAGCAACATTTTTCCCAATTTTATCAAATTCATATTTCTATTGGCTTAATTTGTTTGTAATCCAGTCAAGCATTGTCTTCTTTCCGTTTAGGTACCTACTCAAGAATTCAATTGGCACCGGTGTTGTGGAAAGAGAGGTCACCGGTGGCTGAATCTCTGACGGTGACATGACAGGCAGAGATAATACTGAAAATAACTGATTCATCAGAAATAAAAATAATATTATAAGTTATATATTTATGTTGTTTCAGTTTCCTAGTACAGCGGAGGGAATGAAGAAGATAGCTAATGATTTCTAGGAGAAATGGAAATTTCCAAACGGTCTCGGGGCAGCTGATGGAAAACACTAGCTATTGTACCACCACCAGGTACTGGATCCTAGTTTTAGCAGGTTTTCACTCTGTAAACCTGCTGATTAAAATAGGTGCGATTAGCAAAGTTGGACCTTATACCAAAATAGTTTATCGTTTCATGACTCTTTATGATGCTTGGCACCAAAAACTCAATTTCATATATATTTATTCCTCTCTCTCTCTCTCTCTCTCTATACACACACACACACCATCACACACACACACATATATATATATATATATATATATATATATATATATATATATATATATATATATATATATATATATATATATATATATATATATATAGGGGATAACTATTTGTAGGGACTGCAGCAATGTAAAAAGAAACTCTTTGAAGTTTTTCCAAGCTTTCGGAATCGTTTATTCCATCATCAGGGAGAATATATTGTGAGGATGATTACATATATGTTGATAATACGATATAAGAAACATTGAAAATGATGCTATTTGTAAAATAATTAGAAAAGATGATACATTTTTGAAGTTATAATTAAATTTCTGAACGAAATGACAAATCGGTGTCACTCATTTTTTTAATTTCAAATTGAAGTTGGACATTATTTCGTTACGTTAAATTTATTTGATTTAGTGTTATTTCATACCAAGTGAAAGTAAAAAAGAATAAATTTCACTCAAATGGCTTATATCTGTTTTTTTATTGATGGATTTATTGTCTTGATAAATAAGGGCCATTTTTAAGAAAGATCTTTTTGAAAGATGTGATTCTCTTACAAGAACAGTTGTTGAATGGTAGTTCATCTGGTGGTCACAATTATTGACAAGTTTAGCTAAAGCACATCTCTCAGGGTGTAATCTACTATCACTCTTATGAGAAGTGATTCTGTCTTTTAATAGTCTTTTTGTTTGGCCAATATAATTCTTATCACAATCATGACAAGGCATATTATAAACAACATTTGTGAGTGATAAAATAGGAATTTTGTCTTTTACTTTCGAATATATTTGTCTCATTGAATTAACTGTTCTATTTGCAATTTTGATGTTTTCAACGACTGTTCTTGCAAGAGAATCACATCTTTCAAAAAGATCTTTCTTAGAAATGGCCTTTATTAATCAAGACAATAAATTAATTAATAAAAAAACAGATATAAGCCATTTGAGTGAAATTTATTCTTTTTTACTTTCATTTTATATGAAATAACACTAAATCAAATTAATTTAACGTAACGAAATAATGTCAAACTTCAATTTGAAAATAAAAAAATGAGTGACACCGATTTGTCATTTCGTTCAGAAATTTAATTATAACTTCAAAAATGTATCAACTTTTCTAATTATTTTACAAATAGCATCATTTTCAATGTTTCTTATATCGTATTATCAACATATATGTAATCATCCTCTCGATAGATTCTCCCTGATGATGGAATAAACGATTCCGAAAGCTTGGAAAAACTTCAAAGAGTTTCCTTTTACATTGCTGCAGTCCCTACAAATAGTTATCCTCTAAACTAGTCAGCGACTACCCTCCTCTTATATATATATATATATATATATATATATATATATATATATATATATATATATATATATATTTATATATATATATATAGTAATATAGATCTATATGTATATATATATATATATATATATCTATATATATATATATATATATATATATATATATATATATATATATATATATATATATATATATATATATATATATATATATATATATATATATATATATATATATATATATATATTCGTATGTATTTATGTAAGCGCTTGTATATTTTGAAGTTGTTCACACGATAAAGGGCGCAATCTTGGAGCAGTAGAAAGTTTATGAATAGGTAGTTTCGTATGATATCTTGGATAGAATTGGTTTTGGTTCGAATTGATTGAGGGGTTGACCCCCTGGGAAGGAAATAAATCGTGTTTACATGACAGAAGACTCAATTTTGAAGGAATAAGAATGAAAGTTTGTATCTAGGTCGTTTCGCATGATATCTTGAATGGCATTGGTTTTTATTTGAATTGGTTCGGGGTTGGCCCCTAGGGGAAGATATAAATCTTGTGTGCATGATAAAGGTGCCAATTTTGGAGCAGTAGGTTTGAAAGTTTGTGAGTAGGTATTTTCGTATAATCTCTTCGTTGCCGTTGTATTTGGTACATATTGGTTGAGAGGCTGACTTTCCGGGGAGGAAATAAATCTTGTTTACACGATAGATGGCAAAATATTTTTTTAATTCATAATCAGCTAGCTGGGATAGAGTTTTTCTAATTAAAAGGATTTTCGTAGTATTGTTCGCATTGCGATTGTCAACGCTGATTACGAATTCATATATATATATATATATATATATATATATATATATATATATATATATAATATATAATATATATATATATATATATATATATATATATATATATATATATATATATATATATATATATATATATATATGTATATATATATATATATATATATATATATATATATATATAATAGAGTATATATATATATTATAAAATATATATATATATATATATATATATATATATATATATATATATATATATATATATATATGTGGGAACAAATGGACGCATTTCCGATGCAAGCTTACAGTTTTCTTATAAATTATTTTCTTGTGGTCTTCTGCAGGCATGCGTTGTTTCGCATACAATTAATATCTCTAATATGTATTCGTGGTTATGATTTCGCAAATCCATTTTTATAATATATACCTGCTACCGTTTTTTGGTAAAGACTGCCGGTTCGGCTCGCCGTCAGTGCCGCGGTTTTGATTGGATCAAGTCGCGAGCCGTTCGTAATAGTTATTTATGTACCAAGTGCGTTATATAGATCCCAACGCCCGATGGGCGTTGGGTGAATTTACCCAAGAATATCATAGAAACTGCAGACAAAGCTGCGAATAATTCATTGCCGGAGAAATCCAGAGTCGTATACGACAAGGATTATGAAGTATTTTATCACTGGAAGTTGCTTCAGTTGTCCTCGTACAATGAGCGTACGTTATGGTTCATTATGCCTGATCATTACGCCCTACGGCATAATGAGTGTATTTATAGCAACCGTATCCAAGGTAAAATCAACAAAATAATATAGAAGTGAAAAATAAAGGTATTTAAAACAGCAGTTTTGCAGTGATAAACGTGCGTACTTTAACAGCGAGTCGTGAAACCGCGGTGTTACTCGTTCGTCGGTTACCCACTTTATGAGCGTAATCGCCCTCCGCACCTGAATATTATCAACAGTTGTCAAATATTCTGATCTCATGACAATTGCAACAACAACACCCGCCTTATTTCTGATTGGTGAAAATAATATAAAGTTATTCAGGTTTCATATAAAGTCATCAGTTCTCACTCAAGAAGAAGATCATTCTATTTTTAAATCAGCTCTTGAATATCTAACCTCATTACATTACATCACTCTGTTTGAAATTCAACCAAATGAGAAGAAATTGTTACACATCTCACGTCCAATTACAATGGTTAACATGAGCTTCAGAAATATAAATCAGCTATAAAAGAATAACTACACAGTTTGGGTTATCTTGATTCGCATTTCTTAAATCTTCAACTTCATTTCACGAGGGCGTGGATAGAGCCTTGAAGAAATATTTTCATTAAGCTTGAATTATATATACAAGCATTTTTAGGCTTTACTAGAAAATACATATATAAATATATATATATATATATATATATATATATATATATATATATATATATATATATATATATATATATATATATATATATATATATATATATATATATATATATATATATATATATATATATATATATATATATATATATATATATATATTTTATATATAATTTTTATACTAATTTCATTTGGAGAAAAGGAACAACTTCTGGATGTACCCAAAATGGAGAGCAATTCCAGCCAGGATCAAGATAAAGCTGTTTTGAAGGCACTTTATGACTGGAACCTCGATGATAAAGTACAAATAATGTGCTGTGACACAACTGCAATTAATACAGGGCGATTGAAAGGAGCTTGTGTACTTTTGGAACAAAAACTAGACAGGGCATTACTACTCTTTGCTTGACGCTATCATTTTTACGAACTAGTTTTAAAATGTGTGTTCGAAACAAAAATCCACTAAGTCACAAGTAGCCCTGATATCCCACTGTTCAAAAAGTTTAGAGACAACTGGAAAACTATTAATCCTGCTGCCATTGAAACATTTACCGATATGGTCACCCAAAATTTTTGTAATATAACAATAGATTTATTGAGATTTTATAATCAAGAACTGCGAAAAACCATTGGACGTGACGATTATCCGGAACTGACTAAGTTCTTAGAAGGAGAAAGTGAAAAAAAAATAAAATTAGACCTCCTGGAACGATGCATCAAGCAATGTGAATGGCTAGAGCTATTTACTCTTTAAAGATATGTTTTTTGCAATCCCAGTTCAAAATTAGCGCCAAGGATAAGCGAGCACTTCAAAACGTCTGTTTATTCATGTTAAACCATGGCTTGGATGTAGTATGGTGGTGAAGGCATCAAATCAAGATTTCTGTTTTTTGAAGTGGCATAAGGAATATGGAACTGTTGACAAATTGATCTCCAAAGCAGCCCTGAGCAAGTTTAATCAACATCTTTGGTACTTGTCAGAAGAAATTGCCATTTTATCACTCTTGGTTGATGAAGTTAATGAACATACCAAAACGAACATTGTAGTGAATTTCCAAAGAGAGAGTTTGTATGATTCTGGGAAGAGATACACTCCATTTGAAGGAGATATGTCTAAATGTTTGTATAGTAAGTAGGAATACAATAAACAGTACTATTTTTTATTCTGTTTTCAATGAATTATTAATAATAGTGCTATATATATTGTTACAGGAAAATCACTAAGTGATTTTGTGTATGTCAAGAGCACAAATTTATTTCCTCGAATGAAGATGTTGCCTATTCGGAGGCGAAAAAAAGTGCTTTCTTTAAAGGCAGTTGATGATACGGCTGAAAGAGCTGTAAAACTTATGCAACATTTTCATGGTTTGATTACTACAAAGTAAGAGCGAAAGCAATTTTTGCTACCAGGACATAGAAATCTGTATCCACACTGTAAAAAAGAGACCCTCAAAAAAAAATATCCTGCCTGATCTGTAATTTTATCTTCTTTTAATAAATATTTCATAAAAATTTGAATATTTCAATTGATTTAGCTATATAACGGAAAGGATTGAAAAGAGAATTTTCAAAATCTTTAGAGTTCTGTCGGCACGGGTTAACGTTGAAGTAGGAAGATGAAATTTTGTATTTAAGTGAGTCTGGTTTGTTTAAAAAGAAATAGAAGGTATGCATTTTTAGGATCCCTAATATATATATATATATATATATATATATATATATATATATATATATATATATATATATATATATATATATATATATATATATATATATATATATATATAAATATATATATATATATATATATATATATATATATATATATATATACATACATATATATATACATATATATATATATATATATATATAATATATATATATATATATATATATATATATATATATATATAAATATAATATATATATATAATATATATTATATATATATATATATATATATATATATATATATAGATATATATATATATATCAGTGGCGGCTCGTGAGTTTTTGGTTTGAGGAGGCTACAAGAGGTGTTAAAAATACACCATAGGCGAAAATTTTTAGGATTTCAAGGTCAATATAATTTAAAGAAAATCAAAGTAAAACAAGCACCCTAAGCTATTTATTTGTTTTCACTTTCGAGTGTCTACCTTGAGACCTACAACTCCTATTTACAATATTCACAAAAATTCTTCTCAGCCAATTAATCAATTCATCTATTCATCAAATTTTTTCTTTCACATAATAGGTAACTACCTACCTACTTAACGACTTTTTTAACAGCTGGTGAGAGCAAATAAAAAGTTATTATATATTTTTGAAGATTAGCGGGATTCTGCGATCTTTAACGTTAGCAAAATGATCTATAATATCCTCATAAAATTTTTTGTCTTTCGCCAAAAGTTTTACCAATTCCTTTTCAATAGACAACAAACTAATATTTTTCAAACGATCCTGGCTCATTGAATTTCGTAAATAAGTTTTAAATCTCTTAAGAGTGGAAAACGAGCGCTCCACGGAAGCCGATGTCACCGGGATCGAAACAATTAGACATAAGAGTTTATGAGCTTGGGGTAATTCTTGATTCAAATCAATATCAAAAAGATATTTAATAGTCCTCACATGATTTTCATTTTGCCCCAAAATTTCATTGTCATTATAAACAACACACAGTTCACTTTTTATGGCCACCTTATCAAAAAAAGTGTATTTTTGACATAAATTTTACAAAAGGTTATCTGGAAAATTAGCCGGAAATCCGGTGAACAAATTTTTATTGAGTAAGTCGAAGAAATGCAGTTCTTTCAAATCAGAGAACCTTATTTCTATTTGACCCCTAATAGTATCCAGAATTTCATAAAATATTTGCTTATAGTGAAGCTCCATATCTGCGTAACTGAATTTCTTTCGTTTTGGGCTAAATTGAGTCGTATCATCAGTAGTTTGAAATACAGAAAATATTTTTTTAAAATAAACTTCCGCACAAAATTCTGAAATTTTTTCCAAAAGAAACATGAGCCGATTTCGTGAGTAAATTACATCTGAAAACTTGTGCTGTAAGATTTGAAAAACTATTTCTGTTTGTTCAAAAATTAATTTAAAGAGGTTTAAAAAATATATAAATTCCTTATCTTGTAAGTAAGATATTAATCCGCGTGCTGTATTTAAAGTTACTTTATCGGTGAAAAATTCCTCACTTTCAACTAGGTATAGAATTAAATCCTCAAATCCTAAGCGGCCCCAAACAGAGACATTTTCACTAGTAAAAGGTAAACAATGCCAACAAAATAATTTATTTTTTACCTGTGATCCGGTTAGGCAAGGATTTCTCTCATAATTCCGTGTATTAAAACCGCGGTTTTGTTTTCTGTTACGCTGCACCAAATTGTTTAATTCAGGGGTAGGTTTTTTTTGTTTTTATCAAAACTTTATCCTCATAACTTAGGGCACTAAAGTTATGGGATAACAAAAATTCCACTAAGTCACCATTGAAATTTTTGAAATTAATTTCAGTAATCAAACTCATTTTAAAACAATACGCGTAACGCGAGCTGACTCCGGCGTCCATTATTCAGACAGTACGAATTACGATCATACTACGATTCAATCAACGACTTTACTCGATGTCAGGGAGATTCTATAGTTGTGATTGGTCGACATTGTATAAGACTGGACTTTATCGGTGTTGCCATGTACATGTGTTTTGGTTTTCTATTTCAATGAAGTATTCATTCGGAATATTTGTTTTTGAGTGGTGTGAGTTTGCTTTTCTGTGACAGGCATAATGAATGTTGAGAATATACCTTTCTAAGCTTTCCGCAGCGTTGCCACAAATCTTGAAATGAATGAAATGCAGTAAATGTAAATACCTTCTATCTTAATTAATAAATTATATTATATAATGTAGGTTGAAAGGAAGGTAGGTGCATAAAATAATATGATTTTGATTAATATGAATATGCTGAATGCTGACTATTCAATATAATATATATATTAGTGATACACGGAATATTATTGAGGAGGCTTAGCCTCCTTAGCCTCCTTTGACTAGCCGCCTCTGATATATATATATATATATATATATATATATATATATATATATATATATATATATATATATATATATATATATATATATATATATATATATATATTATAAATGGTTATATTGGGCACTCGGCAATAAGGAGGCTAGATTTAAATCAAAAAGCCATTGGTCATGAAGTTTTTATTTGACTCTAACTATTTCAAATATAAGGATGAATGTTTTTCACAAATCTTTGGGTGTCCGATGGGTAGTAACCTCAGTCCTATCCTCACCTCTTTAGCCATGACGGTTCTTATTGAGTTTTGTTTGGAACGACTATCTTTTCGACCGTTTTTTCCGTATCAATACGTAGATGATCTGATTCTGACAATTCCTTCGGAAAGAAATTAAGAATTACTGAATGTTTTCAACTCCTTTAAAGAGGATATACAATTATTCACGATTGAAGAATAAGGGGAGAACTTTGTTCCCTTTTTTAGTACAGATGGAAACGTTGTTAAGCTAGATTGGTACGGGAAACCAACTTCTTCTGGCAGGTATATCCACTATAATTCTAACCATGATTGGCGAATGAAGATGAACGTTATTAACAACCTAAAGAATAGGGTCCTGAGATTGGCTCATCAAGACTATCGGCATGACTCATTGAATGTGCTATATAGAATTCTGAGAGATAATGGTTATCCGCATGGCTTACTAAAAAGACTGATTTTTTGTACATCGACAGCCCAGAATGATTTAGGCAATTTGGAGACGGCGGCCTCACATCCTGTTTCAGCACTTGTTCCTGTTTCACCTGATACTGGATCTAAATTCGGTTCTTTGCCGTCACTAACTGGTTTGACCAGTAAGTTGTTGCACATTTTTGCCTCGGTGGAAAATATCAAGATTGCCACGTACAATGTTGTTACAAATAGGTGTCTTTTTACCAATCTCAAAGATAGGGTTCCCCTTATGTCCAAGTCGGATTGTGTCTACTCTGTTTTATGCAGATTCTTCAAATGTTTATATTGACCAAACCTCTCATTTCCTAAAGAGAAGAATCAATTTACATAAAAGTGATATTCATCTCCATCCGGATAGGTGTGCCTTGGCTTTTCACGCGAAGAACCTGGTGCATAGTTCTGATTTTTCGAAGAGTTTTGTCTTTTGAATCTGATTATAATAAGAGATTATTTTTGGAAATGTGCTCTATTAATGAGTATGACAATGCCGTTAACAACAGATCTGACATTAAAAGTCTTAGCAATATTTATAGTTATCTTCTTTCCATTAATAAGGGTTTTGCCCATTTAAATTTCACCTCAGTCTCAGTATAAATTTCTTGAGTTTTGATTTTTTGGTTAGTTTTTCATTTTGTTGTCACAACTGATTTTGTGGTTTATTCTTTCTCACTATTTCTGTAGTCGTTCTGTCAAGACTGTCCATTTTCATTAATTGTCAACTACTGCATAACCTGACTTGGCCATGTTGAAGCCGGTCTCTTTTAATTTTAATTTTAGTTGATTTTTATGTTCCAGAGATTCAATATATCATTTTTATATTGTCATCATTATGCTTTTGTTTGTTTTTAAATAATTTTTGAATGCTCCCTCTGTGTCATTCATTTTTTGCCGCTGTATTTTCACAACTTGACACATATAAGTAACTTTATATTTGTAGTAATTTCTGGCTTTTCCACTGCTTACATTTTAGTTTGTTGATGTGCTACTATGTGAGTTGTTCGACTTCTAGCATCCTGATGAAGGTCCCAAACTAAGGACCAAAATATAGATGTTCATGACCAATGTTTTATAAGTTATAAGTTACGGCAATACTCCTTGTATTATATATACATATATATATATATATATATATATATATATATATATATATATATATATATATATATATATATATATATATATATATATATATATATATATATATATATATATATATATATATTATATATATATATATATATATATATATATATATATATATATATATATATATATATATATATATATATATATATATATAATTATATTAATATATATATCTATATATATATATATTATTATATAAATATATATATATATATATATATATAAACATAGATCCAAAAAAAATTAAGCTCGGAGGAATAATTAATAAAAATGGAAAACCATTGGTCTTGCCCTCATAAATAGAAGCAGCAGTTGACACGTGTTTCGGACTCCTTGGTACTCTTCAGAGCAGCTAACGAAGTATGCGATAGCAAAGTTGGATATAAAGAGAAAACAGCTTCTGCAACACGGGATTTTCTTTGTTCATGTTGTTTTGTTTTCCAAAATTTCCATCCCGTACTTGGCTATCACATTTTACTGAGGATCAAGTAGTCCGAAACACGTGTAAATGGCTGATTCCATTTATGACGGGTAGACCAATGATTTTGTATGTATTTCATATCTCCTTGCGTTAAATTTACTTCTCTCAAGTTTACTCACTCGATCCGAGATCTCGCTGATGACAAAGTTTTACCAAATCTCCTAAACACCAAGCCAACACATGTAGTAACTCCACTCTGATAAGGACCAAGGTGAATACACGTGTCAACTTACATTATATACATATAATATATGTATGTATAGATATATATATATATATATATATATATATATATATATATATATATATATATATATATATATATATATATATATATATATATATATATATATATATATATATATATATATATATATATATATATATATATATATATATATATATATATATATATATATATATATATATATATATATATATATATATATATATATATATATATATATATTTATATTTATATTTATTTATTTATTCAAAGACAGACTGTTCCGTAGCATGTCGCAAAATACAACGACGTCGTACGCCCGAGTAGCCAAGTGTCCCTACCTCTAGGGAAGTACGAAACAAAACAATTACCCATCACTTCATCGTCTTAAATACTTATTCAATTGAATGATTAATTTCATTTACAGGGTGTCGCACCGGGAACTGAATCGATCGATATAGAACAAATTACATATTAGAAAATTTTGAAAATTCAGGTGATTACTAATTTCGGTGTGGCCATTCCAACCAAAATAATTACAAGCAGCTGGCACTTCCGCTTGTACCGAAAGTCGATACCAACTTGCTTATATCAAATGGATCACCCTATATATTTTAGGGTTTTCAAAAAGAGCATAAAATTCTCGAGTCGAGAATGTGGAAAATACCCTATGCCTAAACCTAACTGTTTCAGAGATATTTGACATTTCATAAGAAATTTGACAGGTGCAATGGTTTACAAGAACCGGTATAACTTTCTTTCTGTAAAAGATACTCATTTGCTCCTTGTCGCATGAAAAGAACACAAGAAGAACTACGTTCTATAACTGAAATTAATTCAATAATATCATACCAAGTATTCCGTTTTTTTCCATCAACTTCAAACCGTGAAAACTTGTTTAGGTCAAATGAAACACCCTGTATTTTTTTTACGTCAAGTTGTGTGAAATTGTATTGCATTTTTTTTATTAGCATTGTGAGGGTAAAGGTTACAACTTTTCGAAATATTTGTGGTTTTATTAGAAATTCATGAATTGTTGTAATCATTTCATCAAATAAGCCATGATTAGAAAAATTCTGTCATTATCTTATTGCAAAAAATGATAGCGCGTTTGAATTATACCAACGAAATTTTTTTAAATTTGTTTATTATTTATGGAGAATGTAATAAAGTATTATCAAGAACTTGCAGCACATTTGCTACTCGATATCCAGAAAGACAGAAACCGTCACCAAACACTGAAAACGCATGCTAGATAATTTTAAAAATTATGGCTCTGTCAAGGCAAATATTCAAAGAAGGAAACCTATTATTGATGACGAAAACATAGAAATAGTCATTTTGGGATATGTTCATGCATTTCCGAGGATGTCATTAAGACAAGATGGTCTGGAATCGGGACTATGCAAGGATTCAATTCACAGAATCTTATTAAAACATAAGTTTCATCCGTTTTTGTTCAAGGATTAAAGGAAACAGATATCCTAAGAAAAATTTTTGTGAGTTCATTCTAAGACTTTTTCATAGACACAATTCGCATTATTGGAGTGACTCAAATTCCCATATGTTCAGAGAGGGAAATTTTCAGAAAAGTTGGCAGTTCAATGTTCACTGTGCCATGAGAAATAATGGAGTGGTGGCATTACGATTTTATCAGGAATATTTGAACGGTAAATTAAATTTTCTCTTCTGCTAATATGTATAGGTGAATTTTTGTTTTTTTTAGGTGAAAGATATCTTAATATCCTACAAAATTTGGATAATAACTATTAAGAAAATTTGCCTCTCCCGAATATAGAAACATTTTTTATCAGCACGGCGGTGCTCCCCCACATAACGCATATTTAATTAATAATAATTTACAAGACATTTTTCATGATCAATGGATTGCCAATAATGGACCTTTCTTATGGCCTCCTCGCTCGCCCGATTTATCACTTCTGGATTATTTTATTTGGAGAACTATTAGAAATTGAGTTTAAAGAGACCATTAACAACCATTGAAGATTGTATGCAGATAGTCAGAAATACCTTTCAAATCATATCACAGGATTCAATTAGAAGAGCTACCCATGAGGAACTAATCCGAAGGTGCGAAAAATATGTCGAGGTTCTAGGGCGGAATTTTTAGCATTTATTGAATTAATATGAAATGATATTTTAAATTGATCTTATATCTGCTATTTAAGTTCATGCCATATCTTCAATTCGATTAATACGCATGTTAAAGTGTTAGTGTTATTTTCCGATTTTCTGGATATCGAGTACAGATGGGCTGCAAGTTCTTGATATTACTTTGTTACATTCTCCATGAATAATAAACAAATGAAAAAAGTTTTCGTCGGTATAATATAAACGCGCTGGCATTTTTTGCCATAAGATAATGACTGATTGTTTCTAATCATGGAAAATTTGATGAAATGATTACAATTCATGAATTTTTAATAATATCACAAATATTTCAAAAAGTTGTAACCTTAACCCTCACAATATCAGAAAAAAGGGAATTCAATTTTACACAACTTGACGTAAGAAAATACAGGGTGTTCCATGTGACCCAAACAAGTTTTGGCGGTTTGAAGTTGACGAAATGTGACGCGAAAAACGGAACACTTGGTATGATCTTCTTGAATTAATTTCAGTCGTAGAACGTAGTTCTTGTTGTTTTCTTTCCATGTGACAAGAAGCAAATGAGTATCTTTTACAGGAATAAAGTTATACCGGTTCTTGTAAACCGTTGCACCTGTCAAATTTTCTATAAAATGTCAAATATTTCTGAAACGGCTAGGTTTAGGCATAGGTTATTTTTGATATTTTCGACTCAGAATTTTATGTTCTTCTCGAAAACCCTAGAATATATAGGGCTTGAAATAAGCAAGTTTGTATCGACTTCCGGTATAAGCGGAAGTGCCAGCTGCTTGTAATTATTTTAGTTGGATTAGCCACACCGATATTAGTTATCATCTAAATTTTCAAAATTTTCTGATCCGTACTTTGTTCTATATCGATCGATTCAGTTCCTGGTGCGACATATATATATATATATATACGAGGTATGGCAATTTGAAACCAGGAATCGGCCGATATCTCCCGAACTAAACACACCAGCCGGCGCGTTCTGGTCTCGTTCGAAAGAGGGGACTCTTCAGTAGTACCAGTTAAATTTTGAACGCGGTATCACGTTTGGTTTGTGTTTCCCGCGTGTTTTTGTAAAGCAAGGTTTTTTCTATACGTCGCGAAAATGAGTGACCTAATTAAGAGGCAACGCGCGGTTATCGAATTTTTGGTTAAAACAAACGAAACCTCCGCGGAAATCTTTCGTAAACTTAAAGACGTGTATGGAGATGATTCTCTGTCGAAAACTGCCGTGTTCGAGTGGGCAAAGCGGTTCAGGGAGCGCCCGAAGAAAGCCAGGATGTCCAAATCGAAAATGAAATCCATGCTCGTAATTTTCTTTGATATCAAAGGCGTAATTCATCGGGAATACGTTCCAGAGGGACAAACAGTGACCGGACTGTACTACCAAGGTGTCCTTGAGCGGCTGAGGGCCCGTATTTTCCGCGTGAGGCCCGAACTCGCGGAGAATGGTTGGCTCTTGCATCATGACAATGCACCTGCACATTCGTCGATACGAATTCGCGAGTTTTTAGCCAAAAAAAAGCATCGCAACGTCTGCCGCACCCCCCTACAGCCCCGACCGCGCGCCCTGCGACTTCTTCCTATTCCCAAAGATGAAGCAGTACGTGAAGGGGACCCACCACGGCGGTGTACAGGAGGCGAAAGAAGCTGCGACGGTGGCGCTGAACACCCTAACTGAAGACGACTACCGTGGGTGCTTCGAGGCGTGGGAGCGGAGGTGGAAGCGGTGCGTGGAACTCCAAGGAGACTACTGTGAAGGATTATGATCGAAATTTCGCCGAAAATTAATTTAGCTGCCCCTCGGAGCTTGATTCCGGATATCAAATTGCCATACCTCGTATATAAATATATATACATATATATATATATATATATATATATATATATATATATATATATATAATATATATATATATATATATATTATATATATATATATATATATATATATATATAATATATATACATATATATATATATATATATATATAAATATATATATATATATAATATATATATATATATATATATATATATATATATATATATATATATATATATATATATATATATATATTAATATATATATATATATATATATATATATATATATAGGTATATATATATATATATATATATATATATATATATATATATACATATATTTATATATTATAAATATATATACATATATATATATTATACATATTATATATATAATATATATATATATATATATATATATATATATATATATATATATAATATATATATATATATATACAGGGTGGCGCATCCTATACGCGTCGGTCTCTGTAGGAAAAACGACTAAGAATTTGAATTATTTTTCTCAATAGAGACATACAGGGCCATCAACACTACAAATTAAAAATAATTTGGATTATACAGGGTGACCCAAAAATACGAATTTATATCAAAGTTATGTTTTTTTAAATGGAACACCCTATATTTGATGGTGTATTTTGATTCCCCGGAAAAAATAAGGTAAAGTTTCTGTAATGTTTCCTATACCTATCTCTTTTCGTTTTCGAAATATTCAAAGGATTCTTAATTTGTAAGCTTGAGCAACATAGCCTAGTATGTCGCTGTTATTTGAAACACATCAACAATCACCTGCGATATGTGTAGCCAAGATATTAGACTATCGAATAAAATGCAAATTTTTCCATTACATCATACAGGGTGTTCATTTAGTCTAATTGAATTCAACTTACATATGGAGTTGAAAAATATTCTTATTTTAAATGGCACACCCTGTATTTAATAACTTAAATTGATAGACATTTAAATTATCTTTCATTCCATATAAGATTTCCCTATACCTAAATTCGATGGATCTTTAGTAAATAGCTGTTTTTTATTTTTAACATACGGATTTTATCATATTCTTTTTTAATCATAGTAACCATAGAGCAAATATCACTCAAAATATGGTATTGAACGAAATAAACATTCTATCACTTTCCAATGTTGAATAGTTCCAATTTAAACCAACTAAACTATAATTTCTTTGATAAAAAAAACATTTGATGACAAGAATATTTGAAGTATTTGAAAACTACACACAAATGGAAAATAGTAAGAAACAAATTGCAAATAAAACAAAAATGAATTATAAAAATTTTTCGAAGTGATACCCATCTTGTTCTAAACACAACTGATCTCGTTTTTCAAATGATCGTTTCACTCTGAGGAGAATTTCTCCAGTTACTGTCTGAAAAGCAGATTTTATTCTAGCTTTCATATCTTCCGGAGTAGTTGGTAAGGTGTTATAAACTATACTTTGTATGTCTTCCCGTAAAAAATCCAACGACGTCAAGTCTGGAGATCTTGGACCTCTTCCGATCCATTTATTTAAAAAACACCGGTTTAAGTATCGCCGTACTTGAAGTTGAAAATGTGCTGGGGCTCCATCCAACTGCATTCACATTTTCTACCTAGTATTTAAAGGTACATTATCAAGAAGCCCAGATAATTTTCTCCGCAAAAATCTTAGATATTTGCTGCCATTAAGATGACCGGTAAAAAAATAAGGACCAATAACATGTAAAATTATTATTCCTCCTACACATTCAGGGGCCACCTATGTTGATGATCGAGAGTACGAAAGATGTGAGGATTTTCATCACTATCATGAAAGTTTTGGCGATTAACGAGTCCATTATTATAAAACCTGCACTCGTCAGAAAACAGAACATTATCAAAAAAATTCGCATCTGTTTCTACTTTATCCATAACCCATAAACAAAAATAGATTCTTTGTTGAAAGTCCCTTTGATACAGTTCTTGGTGCAGCTGTATCTTATGAGGATGGAATTTATGTTTTTTTATTATTCGTCCAATACTTCTACTTATTCCAGTTTCTCTACTAATAGCCCGTTGACTTGTGTGTGGTTTTTCTATCAGTGAGCCAATAACCCAAAATTCATTATCTTGATCTCCTACAATAGGTTGATGCTGAATAATTTTTTTATAATCTACATTTCCGCTAACTTCAAACTGTTGTAGTAATCTTTCAAAAGCACGTCTTTCAGGTTTCTCTCGATCTAGTCCAGGGAAGATAGAGAAAATTAAACGAATTTGGCCGTGAAGCAGATATCGAGATGCGGTTTTCTGCATTGTGTTCAGGAAGGTCACAGAAAATGAGTCTATATGTTCTGGTTGATCCGTATTTCGAAAAATGCATTATGGGCCAGAAAATGCATTTTCCGGCCCAGAAGGCATTTTTCCAAAAACGGATTAACCAGACCATATAGACTCGTTTTCTGTGACCTTCCTGAATACAATGCAGAAAACCGCATCTCGATATCTGCTTCACGGCCAAATTAATTTAATCCGGCCGGTTTTGCTCTAAATGCCCTGGACTAATCTGGGTATTTTTGGCCGTAAACTCTAGAAGCCAATAAACAGTTTTTATGACACTCACCAAGATCAAGCGCCATATCAGTTCTCTCTGCATTAGAATAAGTATTCATGTTTCAAATTTTTCGTACGTTTTATATCTAACTTAAATTAATTGGTTAAATTCAATGGTCATTTTGACGGGAAAGAGTATTTACATAAAATAGCTATGTTGAACATAAAAACAGATATTTACTAAAAAACTGTTGAATTTAGGTTAAGGGTTGAATTTAGGTATAGGGAAATCTTATATGGAATGAAAGATAATTTAAATGTCTATCAGTTTAAGTTGTTGAATACAGGGTGTGCCATTTAAAATAAGAATATTTTTCAACTCCATATGTTGATTTCAATTAGACTAAATGAACACCCTGTATGATGTATTGGAAAAATTTGCATTTTATTCGATAGTCTAATATCTTGGCTACGCATATCGCAGGTGATTGTTGATGTGTTTTAAATAACAGCGACATACTAGGTTATTTTGCTCAAGCTTAAAAATTGGGAATCCTTCAAATATTTCAAAAACGAAAAGAGATAGGTATAGGAAACATTACAGAAACTTCACTTCATTTTTACCGGGAAATCAAAATACACCATCAAATATTGGGTGTTCCATTTAAAAAAACATAACTTTGATATAAATTCGTATTTTTGGGTCACCCTGTATAATCCAAATTATTTTTAATTTGTAGTGTTAATGGCCCTGTATATCCCTATTAGGAAAAGAAATTCAAATTCTTAGTCGTTTTTCCTACAGAGACCGACGCGTATAGGATGCGCCAGCCTGTATATATATATATATATATATATATATATATATATATATATATATATATATATATATATATATATATATATATATATATATATATATATATATATATATATATATATATATATATATATATATATATATATATATATATATATACACTGTGTCCGTAAAGTATGGAACAAATTCATTTTTAGCTAAACACACTATTTTAAGAAATAATCATGAAACATGTCGATTTTTGATTTCAATTTACCGTATTTTAGAATAATAATCTAATATACAGGGTGAATTACTTTCGAGTTATGACGTCACCGTCATTTTTTTTAAATGGAACATCCCCATTTTGTCTCAATTTTCGGATTACTCTAGCTGAGCTGATTCCAAAAATGTATCACATGTTGATTCCAATTGGTACAGGGTGGACAAAAACACAATAGTTTTGTGTGTGCTCATAAAGTAACGCGTAACATTCTTTATTAGTTAAATTAACAATATTATTAAAAATACTTATTGTCTAGCGGCAATTGGTTTAAATGTAACACCCTGTAGTTTGTTACATTTTTAGATTAATAAAAATGAGCTGTTTCCAAACATGTTTGGTACTTGTGGTCTAGCAGACAGAATATGAAAGAAATTATTTCTCATCAATTTAAAAAAAACATAGTCGTCTATTTCTTTGTGAAATGTCATTATTTGTTTAGTAATTTATTGATGTTCAGTGACAGTTTAGTACTACAATATTTTTGGTATTCGTGAATGTTTGAATTATTGCTTAGACTTAATTTGAAGTAGAAATGGAGTTAAGTGTAAAACAAAAAATTGAAATACTTATGATGATTGGGTATGGGGACGGATCGCGAACTTAGATGGAAGTGTGTAATTTGTTTAATGTTAAATATCCAGAAAGACCTATAACGCGTTCAACAGTCAGTAAGATTGAAAAGAAATTTCGGGAAACTGGTACGGTTGAAAATGTACGTAAATCAGGTCGTCTATCTGCAAATGCTGATACAGCATTAGATGTTTTACTGAGTTTTGAAGAAGATGCGCACACTTCTGTGCGTAAAGCTAGTCGCGATATCGGTGTTAGTAAAACAACGGTACACAAACTATTGAAGCTTGAAAAATGGCATCCTTATAAAATCAAACTTGTGCAAAAATTAAACGAAGATGATCCCGATAGAAGAATACAATTTTGCGAAGAAATGATGGATAAATGTCACCGAGACCCTCTCTTGGTACAAAACATTATATTTTCTGATGAGGCCACTTTCACGTTAAATGGCGAGGTTAACCGTCAGAATTGTAGATACTGGGCAAAAGAGAACCCCCACTGGATGCGTGAGCATCATACACAATACCCGCAAAAGGTAAATGTGTGGGCTGGAATTGTAAGAAATCGAATCATTGGACCCTACTTTATCGAAGGCAATTTAAACGGGGCAACGTACCTTGAGTTTTTAAGGGGGTATCTCGTACCTACTTTACGTAATTTGTTTCCCAGCAGACGTAATCCTGGAGGTTTTCATGAAAGTTTATGATTTCAACAGGATGGTGCACCTCCACATTATGCTGTAGATGTTAGAAGGTACCTAGATGAAATTTTTCCGAACAGGTGGATTGGTAGACGTGGACCTACTGAATGGCCAGCGAGGTCACCATATTTCAATCCGTTGGATGATTTTATGTGGGGCCATCTGAAGAATGTTGTTTATGAAACGAAACCAGCAAATATTGAAGAATTAAAAGAGAGAATTCGAACAGAAATAAACAATATTACTCAAGAAAGCATACACAAGGTTCAACAAGAATTTGTACACCGTTTGGGTTACTGTCAAATACAGCAAGGGATGCAGTTCGAACATTTATAAAGTCATGTATTCCATCATATTCTGTCCGCTAGACAATAAGTATTTTTGATAATATTGTTAATTTAACTAATAAATAATGTTACGCGTAACTTTATGAGCACACACAAAACTATTGTATTTTTGTCCACCCTGTACCAATTGGAATCAACATGTGATACATTTTTGGAATCAGCTCAGCTAGAGTAATCCGAAAATTGAGACAAAATGTGGATGTTCCATTTGAAAAAAATGACGGTGACGTCATTACTCGA
>JARQZK010004459.1:17500-42500 GCA_030704885.1 Cynegetis impunctata | reverse complement strand
ATATATATAATATATATATATATATATATATATATATACTATATATATATATATATATCTATACATATATATTTATAATAATATATATATATATATATATATATATATATATATATATATATATAGATATATATATATATATATATATAGATATATAAGTTAGCAGGTATTTTTTGGATAATATAATAGATCAATATGATTTGGTTTTCTATACACATGTGAGATATGAAAGATTTATTGATATTATATAAAAATTTTGTTTATTTTCATGAGTGTTCCTCCAGAACAGGAGAATCTAATACTGGATTATAATTATCTCGAGAATGGAGATTACGCATTTGTTCTCAAATTATGAGTAATTCGTGTCGTATAGTCGCTTTCTGATATGCAAAACAGGTCTAAAATAACTAATTGATGCTGTTTAGTTCCTGCTTCCTTCCTGCTCTTGCTGGACCAATAAAATCATTCACAGCACATATATGTGATGCTTATATGAATTCATTTCGCATTAAAAATAGTTTTCGCAAGGAACGGTTTATTTCAAGACGATGAACAGTTGAACCATAAAAAAATCTAATTGAAATATTCATACCTGATCATGTCAACCTCTTAATTTTTCAGGATTGAAGTACTTCGCTAAATAGAATTTGAATGAAAAAATAAATACTTGTTAAAAATATTGAGTACTCTTTCAGTAGACATATTTGTCGTAAGATACATGATTTCATGGTGGTTCCTATGTAATGTGTTGTAATTTGCGGTTCAGTATTGAAATCATTAGTAATTCATGAGATATTTCTATAAAACTTCTCCAGAATGAGAAAGTTGCAGATAATAGTTCACTTAAGTGTACAGTATTAAATAATTAGGTGCAAACCGATTAATTATGGTCTGTTACATTTTGAGATTGTTACTCACTCAGTTGATTATTGTTTTCAAATTTGACGTTGACGTGCTGAAAAAATATATAGTTTCATGAATTAAAATCACCCAAATATTCACATATTTCGATAATTTTGAAAATCAATACATTGTTCACAAATAAGGTCAAAAGTGTAGTTGCTGAATACATCCAATTGCGTACACATATCTATTCTAAATTAGGCCTGCTAAAATAAGGATCAAACGGAAGGAGATAAAAAAATTCAATAAATATGAATTTAAGCAGAAATCTCAATGAAGTATGTAATGCAGAAATCACAAAACGATGAATTAATTTGCGTTTCAAATGAAAAGAGTTTCTTGTTTTGGGTAATTTGAAATTGATGGATCTCTAAAATCTTATAAATTCTCCAACCGCTTTTGTTTTCGGGAGATTCGAAATTTCCTAGGAAAAATTATAAACGCCCCACGCTATATCATCTATTTACTCCAAAATTACTAACAATTATTTTTGAATATCTCATAACTTAGAATGTATTCAACCAAAAAACCGCAAATTGAAGCACTTCGCAAACGAAAAATTTCGCAATATTTCACCCAAATAAGTTTTGTTGTGTCCTTCTATAAGGATTTGTATATTGAATTCAAATATAATTTTCAGTTTCAGACAGCGAATGTGAATGACTAACAAAAACAATTGAATTTACAAGGCCTTCTAGACAGTGAAATACTTAAGTAAGAGTTAATTATTCTTACATAAAATATCAAACAACGAAATAATTGAAATAAATTGGGATGAAATGATCCTCAGAAATTGTCAGTTTAAGAAAAATAACTATAAAATGAGGTTGAACGAAGCAGCAGCGTTGAAGTTGAATTACTGCAATTTGTGTTCTGTATATAATGAGTTAATTTTTCGAAAATGCTTCGCTAGTAGGAAAGTGGTTTTTGTATTTACTGACATCTTTTATCACCCTGACTATGTTTCGAGTATGTTTTCTAGGGACATCATTATTTGTCTAGAAATATTTCTAAAAAAAAACATTACAATACTGAATTACATGAATTGCCTTAATGACATTGAAAAATTTTTGGTGAAACATAACTTTTTTCATATGTAATCAATTATATCACATTTCGTTATTTCAAATCTAATATATCGAAAAACTACTGCATTAAAAGAGATGACAGCCATTTCATGATATATGTTCAGAAAGATTTCCGCGGTCGGAAGTATTTGAAAAACTTGGTTCTCGGGATGAACCGCGTGAAAGATTTGAAAAATCTCGACGTTTCGGCTCCTTTTGCGAAGCCATCTTCAGGAGAATTAGAAGGGAAAATAATTCAGATACGTGGCGTCAATCTGCCTACTCCGCGAATCGAATTAGGAGGAATCGGAAATAATACGATTGCGTGGTCTCAACCTGCCTACTCCACCAACCGTACTGCTTCCTGTCAACTCTGAAGTCTCAACCTTCCTACTCTCCAGAGTCAACTGACGGGCCGATCGTCGCGTGGCCGTATTTATAGGGAAGGGGGGCGGGTACTCCATTGACGTAGTTAATGGTTTCAAATCTTTTACGCGGTTCATCCCGAGAACCAAGAACATATATATATATATATATATATATATATATATATATATATATATATATATATATATATATATATATATATATATATATATATATATATATATATATATATATATATATATATATATATATATAATATATATATATATATATATATATATATATATATACAGTGTGGAAAAAATTATGGACTTACACTAATAATTTGGTAGCCTTCAGGTTTTATGGAAAACGCTCGAACAGGTCGATTTAGTTTTTCTGTTTACTACATTTTGACCAAATTGTTTTGTTCTTTTAATGACATCTGTGAAAATTATGACGTCATCGACATTTTTCTTGAACGACAGTTTAAAGCATGCGATACATCATTTGAAAGCTCTTGCTTCACTCAGTATGTTCCTAGATTTTTATGCGATTCTGTAGCTTCGTTTCAAAATGTCGGCGGTAAAATTATTTTTATTTGTATATATATTTTATATATATATATATATATATATATATATATATATATATATATATATATAGATATATATATATATATATATAGATATATATATATATATATATATATATATATATATATATATATATATATATATATATATATATATATATATATATATATATATACACGTAAAACCCTACACACATACTCATTTTCATATATTACACAAACTGCAAATTCATATACTACAAGATTAACAAAAATTTGAATTGAGTTGAGTGAACCAATATTTATGGAATTTTTTAAAAATCAGTCCTCCGGCAAGTCATCTGAAATGAGCATCATTTACTGCCGAATATCGCATTACACTCGTTATCCAATTTATTCGCGATAATTTACTAGCTCCATTCACTCACAATAATGGATCTATTGAATACTGAATTGTATCTATTAATGCATTCTATTCATGAAATGATGAATTATTTGTTCCAGAGAGGAACTATGAATTATTCAATTAAGTAAATGGATATCTAGACGGTGCAAATATTCATGACGTACTATTTAAACTTGAAGTTTATTGAACATATTAAAAGTAATTATAATTTCTTTTGAGCTATAAGTTAACTGATTATATAATGTTCACTCAGCCAACTAATTCTCATACGATACTATAATTAAATCAATTCTCTTCAACGAAAATATCAGAAAATTTCAAGAATCTCAGCATTTTCAACTAAGTTGATCGAAAACAAGTCAATGGAGAAAAAGATGCTTCAATTGCTAAATTGTACTGATTATATAACTCATGTATGAATAAGCCAATAGAATCCGTGAATTTTGCATAACGACGTAGTATAGATAAGTGAATATACCCTTGACGACGTGATATAATCGTTTTGGTGATTCGCCTCGTGTCAAAATGTATATATATTTTCATATTCACGGTGTTTGTCAAAAAAAATTAATATTTTTTATTCGTTATATAATCGTAACGAATACCACTCGAGCAATCGAAAATAATCGATTATACTGACCTCGTCACTCGGCGTATTTTTTTAAAACACCACTCGAGCTGCGCTCTCGTGGTGTTTAGCAAAATTCGTCTCGTGACTCGGTAGTATAATCGATTATTTTCGATGCTCTTGTGTTATTATTACTGATTATATAACTCATGTATGAATGAGCCAATAGAATCCGTGAATTTGGCATAACGACTGCGTATAGATAAGTGAATATACCCTTGACGACGTGATATAATCGTTTTGGTGTTTTGCCTCGTGTCAAAACGTGAATATTTTCATATTGACGATGTTTTGACGTTTGTCCAAAAAAATTAATTATTTTTATTCGTAATTATAATCATAACGAATACCACTTGAGCAATCGAAGATAATCGTTATACTGACCTCGTCACTCGAAGTATTTTCTTAAAACACCACTCGAGCTGCGCTTTCGTGGTGTTTCGCAAAAGACGTCTCGTGGCTCGGAAGTATAATCGATTATTTTCGATGCTCTTGTGATATTATAACTGAGAACATTATCATTAACTCTAGTATAATATACTTTCATTGAATGAATTCATCCAGAGAGTAACTGACTCATTTGATGATGATTAATATTGAAACATACAAATAAGCATTGAGGGTGCCTAACATGATTCATAAAAGAATGCAGTAGAAGTACCATGGGAATGATATTTCTATGATAAAATATATCTTTTCCCATTTCATTTGATTACAGATCAGTATGGAGTTAGCTATTGATAGGTTCAGTTCTTTCAGAGTCCTTTGGTATTGAGTTTCTTCTGATTTGAGTCGTTTTTACCTTTGATTTAGAATTGACTGACATATGCTCCCAAGGCAAGACCATATTTCACCGGGAGTCGAACGTGAGAATGAAATATGTACCACCCCTTCCAACTGAAAAAAAGTTGACATGATTGAGACTTGAATATGAATTCATTCAGTATTGTTACATTAGGTAATATCAATATATAATCATAAGATATATATATATATATATATATATATATATATATATATATATATATATATATATATATATATAATATATATATTAAATATATATAATTTTAAATATATATATATATAATTATATATTAATATATATATATTTATATATATATATATATATATATATATATATATATATATATATATATATATATATATTTATATATATATATATATATGAATCGGTGATTGTTGAATGTCCAAAAATGAAAGTTTTGAGTCAATTGAAGAAATATGTTTCAAAGTTATTTATTTCATTTCATTGATACATGCAGTCAGCGTAATAAAAGTAAATGGGTGAGGAATCATTTATCTACAGAGAAATTATTATTATTTCCAATTTTTGTATTTTTTATTATTTTTTTAAAGCAAGGACTTAGTTCCAATCAACAATCTGTAAAACAAAATTAAGTAGTTATGATTAAACTAATATACTATTGGAGAAATAACCCATAGAAATGAACAATAATTCTTACAAACATACCAACTGATAAACAAGTACCTACTTATGATGCAAAAACACGACAAATTATTCATCTTCAACCTCCTGTTCAGAGTTGAATGGAACTAAGTCCGCGACTTAGTACCTCTCAACTCTCCCTGCTATCCAGTACGTACGTATTATTAGTGCTTCCTAGAATGGGACTTAATTCCTTTCCACACCAAACGGTCGGGGATATAATTTGGTATAGAAACCCATATCACATACAATTATTTCAATGAGAAAAGGACTTAGTACTCTTTCAACAATCACCGATTCATATATATATATATATATATATATATATATATATATATATATATATATATATATATATATATATATAATTATATATATATATATTAATATTAAGTACCTATTTCATGAAAACTTTTGCGAAGGAAATTTAAAAATATTTTTACGACGAAAGTTTCCGGCATATATGAACAATTTTAATTACGATTTTATTTCATTTGCACCTGATTCTGCGAAGTTTTGCCCAAGAAGTTTTGTTTCACTCTTCATCTTAATATACGCGTCGGAATTCATTTCATTCCGACTCTTGATTTACTAGAAAGTAATTCTAATTGTTTACCCGAAAAATTAATATAACATACTTTATATCGATATATCTTAAAAATATTCGAATTTCATCATGTTGAAAAAAGTTCCATTTTATACTGATACCGAATCATACATCGAAATACAATTCCTTACAATTTCACAAAATGAAAATATTTCCTAAACGAGATATTCTGGTGATCTGTTTTCTAAGGGCCGTACAATATATATGAACAATGTATAGCTTCATCGGGAAGCGTTCTATGAAAACCAACTTATTCGTTTTTGAATTCTTCATAGATTTGAGGAATCGCGCATTTCCACAGCTTCTGTACATATAATTAGAGAGAAGAAATTTAGTATACGCATACAGTTGATGTTTGGGAATGATCCTTTGGCGGTTTAATTTTTTTTCTTCATTTGCATTCAGTTCGATAAAGAGACTTAATGCTTTTTCGTGTTTTTTTGTGGAATTGTGCAATAGTCGAAATATATATATAAATATATATATATATATATATATATATATATATATATATATATATATATATATAATATGTATATATATATAATATGTATATATATATATATATATATATATATATATATATATATATATATATATATATATATATATAATATATATATATATATATATATATATATATATATATATATATATATATATATATATATATATATATATTTTTATATATATATATATATATATATATATATATATATATATATATATATATATATATATATATATATATATATATATATATATATATATAATATATATATATATATATATATATATATATATATATATATAAATATATATATATATATATATATATATATATATATATAATCAAAGTGAACGAAATGCTAATATATCAGATCTTATACATTAAGCTTCATATCCCATTATTAATGGATTGACAAACAAACTAAAAAATATATTATACATGAGAATGTTAAAATCGCTGTACATAAGCAGGTAACTGTGAGGAATTTAGTGTGAAGGGAGATACATAGGTCAAACATCGCAAAGGTTAAAGAGCAGGTTGACGTTGCATAAGTCAGACACCAGAAAACATCACGAAAGATGTGCACTGGCCACACATGCGTTCAATTTAGATCACAGGATGAATTATGAAGACTGTAACGTGTTACAAGTTGAACGAAATTACCATAAAAGATTAATCTTGAAAATGATTGAAATTAATAAACAAGAAAACTCCATAAACAAAAAAACAGACACCAAAAATCTTAGTTTCATATATAAATACCTATTGGAAAAATCGAAAGAAAACTCAAGATGCTATGATGGACCGATCGATGAATAGAGAACACAGAGTACAAGAATGAAAAAAAGTAGATGTCAAATAAAATGAAGGAAGAAAAATATCAAGTTGAGATAATTGCTGATTAACCTCAAGTATTCATAAATAAAGTTAAATACTAACAAAAATACATGTGATGTCCGAACTTAATTACTTCAAATTAAAAAACGAAATCTGTTTTGAGCCTGGCAGAAATCCTACAAATAACCTCAAAATTTAGTAAGAAATTAATATAAAAACTATACTTTATTAGATAAAAACTGTATGTTGTACTTCCAGAAGCCCTGAAGAAGAATTAAATTAAATTCGAAAGCTTGGCAAAAAATAATGAGTTTTACTCAAATTCATCCAACAAATTAGTCGTTTTACCCTTATGATCAATTGAATATATATGTATATATATATATATATATATATATATATATATATATATATATATATATATATATATATATATATATATATATATATATATATGTATAATATATATATATATATATATATATATATATATATATATATATATATATATA
Organism: Cynegetis impunctata; assembly: GCA_030704885.1. Classification (NCBI taxonomy): domain Eukaryota; kingdom Metazoa; phylum Arthropoda; class Insecta; order Coleoptera; family Coccinellidae; genus Cynegetis; species Cynegetis impunctata. The sequence goes on along the minus strand of JARQZK010004459.1, from coordinate 34,618 downwards.
TATATATATATATATATATATATATAAATATATAAATATATATATATATATATATATATATATATATATATATATATATATATATATATATATATATATATATATATATATATATATTATATATATATATATATATATATTACAACAATGGTTAATAATAACAATGTACACATTTATCAATTAAAATAACGCATGACGCAGTTTTCGTAAGTAATTGCACAAGTGCATCAAAATTACCGATAATTTTGCATGACAGTGTGTTGTCAAAAAACTGCATGAGTTCATTTTCATTTTTGGAGAAAGAGCCCGACACTGAAGGTGGAGGGCTCTTTCTCCAAAATATGAAAATGACCGAATGCAGTTTTTTAGAGACAACACGCTGGAATGCGAAATTATCCGGCAATTTTGATGCACGAGTGTAATTTGGGAGAATATTTCCCGAATAAACTTTCAACTTGTCAAACTGACGTTAGTAATGTCAGCTTGTCATCAGTAACCGTGATATGAACTATGCTACTATGCAATTATCGGTCTAAAATGCAATTATCGCAGGGCTCTTTCGCCTTCTACAATGCAATTATCGCTGTAATTTTCGATAATTGCATTCCATTTACAAGGGATTTTTGACAGGAGGGAAATATTCGGTGAAACTTCACCTTTTTCAGATGCAAACTGCATTACATGCAACTGATTTTGCATTTAGCATCTGAAGAAGGTGAAGTTTCGCCGAAACGTGCGTCATGCGTTATTTTATTTAATAAATGTGTACATTGTTATTATTGACCAGTGTTCCAATATGTTTATTAATTTACATTATGTATCGGCCCAATCAATTCAAAATTAGTAGTACACAAAACACATTTCACACAGAGACAGACACTAATATACACTTTCTATAAAATTTAAGCAATATCACGCTAACATGCCTTGTTAAGCATTAAGCTACAGTTCCACCGGAGGAACAATGTTAGGAACATTGTGGAACATTTTTGTTGCTGTTGCGTGTTTCCGAAAATATTCTCAAATTTTTCCTAAATGTTCCTTGAAATTTCTTTATGTTTCGGCAACAAATGTTGACTGTTTTTACTAGTCAACTTTCAAGCTACGATTCCATCGGAGGAACATTTTTGTTGCTGTTCCGTGTTTCCGTGAATATTCCAAAATTTTCCTGAATGTTCCTTTGAATTTCTTCATGTTTCGGCAACAAATGCTGACTATTTTTACCAGTCACCTTTCAAGCTACGATTCCATCGGAGGATCGTTTTTGTTGTTGTTGATGCGTGTTTTCGAAAATGCTCAAATTTCTCCTAAATGTTCCTTAAAATTTCTTCATGTGTCGGCAATAAATGCTGATTATTTTTACTAGTCACCCTTCAACGGAGGAACATTTTTGTTGCTGTTCCGTGTTTCCGTGAATATTTCAAAATTTTCCTAAATATTCCTTAAAATTTCTTTATGTTTCGGCAACAAATGCTGACTATTTTTACTAGTCACCCTTCAAGCTACGATCCCATCGGAGGAACATTTTTGTTGCTGTTCCGTGTTTCCGTAAATATTCCAAAATTTTCCTGAATGTTCCTTTGAATTTCTTCATGTTTCGGCAACAAATGCTGACTATTTTTACCAGTCACCCTTCAAGCTACGATTCCATCGGAGGATCGTTTTTGTTGCTGTTGCGTGTTTTCGAAAATGCTCAAATTTCTCCTAAATGTTCCTTAAAATTTCTTTATGTTTCGGCAATAAATGCTGATTATTTTTAATAGTCACCCTTCAACGGAGGAACATTTTTGTTGCTGTTCCGTGTTTCCGTGAATATTTCAAAATTTTCCTAAATATTCCTTAAAATTTCTTTATGTTTTGGCAACAAATGCTGACTATTTTTACTAGTCACTCTTCAAGCTGCGATCCCATCGGAGGAACATTTTTGTTGCTGTTCCGTGTTTCCGTAAATATTCCAAAATTTTCCTGAATGTTCCTTTGAATTTCTTCATGTTTCGGCAACAAATGCTGACTATTCTTACCAGTCACCCTTCAAGCTACGATTCCATCGGAGGATCGTTTTTGTTGCTGTTGCGTGTTTCCGAAAATGCCCAAATTTCTCCTAAATGTTCCTTCAAATTTCTTTATGTTTCGGCAACAAATGCTGATTATTTTTACTAGTCACCCTTCAACGGAGGAACATTTTTGTTGCTGTTCCGTGTTTCCCTAAATATTCCAAAATTTTCCTGAATGTTCCTTTGAATTTCTTCATGTTTCGGCAACAAATGCTGACTATTTTTACCGGTCACCCTTCAAGCTACGATTCCATCGGAGGATCGTTTTTGTTGCTGTTGCGTGTTTTCGAAAATGCCCAAATTTCTCCTAGATGTTCCTTAAAATTTCTTTATGTTTCGGCAACAAATGCTGATTATTTTCACTAGTCACCCTTCAACGGAGGAACATTTTTGTTGCTGTTCCGTGTTTCCGTAAATATTCCAAAATTTTCCTGAATGTTCCTTTGAATTTCTTCATGTTTCGGCAACAAATGCTGACTATTTTTACCGGTCACCCTTCAAGCTACGATTCCATCGGAGGATCGTTTTTGTTGCTGTTGCGTGTTTCCGAAAATGCCCAAATTTCTCCTAAATGTTCCTTAAAATTTCTTTATGTTTCGGCAACAAATGCTGATTATTTTTACTAGTCACCCTTCAACGGAGGAACATTTTTGTTGCTGTTCCGTGTTTCCGTAAATATTCCAAAATTTTCCTGAATGTTCCTTTGAATTTCTTCATGTTTCGGCAACAAATGCTGACTATTTTTACCGGTCACCCTTCAAGCTACGATTCCATCGGAGGATCGTTTTTGTTGCTGTTGCGTGTTTCCGAAAATGATCCCAAATTTCTCCTAAATGTTCCTCAAAATTTCTTTATGTTTCGGCAACAGATGCTGACTATTTTTACTAGTCACCCTTCAAGCTACGATTCCATCGGAGGAACATTTTTGTTGCTGTTCCGTGTTTCCGTAAATATTCCAAAATTTTCCTAAATGTTCCTTAAATTTCTTTATTTTTCGGCAAAAAATATTAAATGTTCCTACTTGTCGCCAGTTTCGATTTTGAGCGGTAAACTCCAAAAGGAAATATGAAACATTTGTGAAAAAATGCGTGTTGCTATCGCAGTGGAAACAATTTGTTGCTGTTGGCTGTTTCCGTAAATGTTCCAAAATATTCCTTAAAATTTATTTATGTTTCGGCAACAAATGCTGATTATTTCTACTAAATAATATGCAACTATAGACAATTTTAATTGCTTCAGTGGAAACAAGAAATTAACGTATATGTTGCCATAAGTTTCTACTTTTGGCAACAAGAGGAAACATTCAGCAAGAAAATGTTCCTTCGGTGGAACTGTAGCTTTATATGGATGCTCTTTAATATGTTAATTAATAATAACAAGTACCGCAAATCACAAATATTCATTCCTTGTTATCAGTTGTGATTTATTATTCAACCCAGCCTCAACAAGAAAGTAGGCATTGCTTTAATTATACATGAACGTTCGCAGTAATTCGAATTTTAAATTTCATCAAACCAAAACGAGATTTTCTCGTGTTCCCGAACCTACGCAATTTTCCACTAAAATTTTCATCCAATATTCAAATCGCGTTCCTTCCGAAGTAGCATTCGATTCGCCATTTTCAGGCGCATGGCTTCCGCGTCTAATGTGCTAGTAAACCGTTCTGTTAAACAGTCCGTGCGGGCATCGCATCCTACAAACATTATTCGGTAACGAAAAATAACTTTTTAGCACTTAGTGACATGTGAATTGCTTATCAAGGTTGGTCTAGAATAATGATTTATTTTCAGGTATGAAAGTATATAATATCTGAAATATTTATTCGTTCATTACATATTATAGTGATTAAAAAACATTTATATTCCTCTCTCGTTATTGTAAAACAATTTCACTTCGAGGAGGTCAGCTAACAATACAAATTGATATTGAGAGAACTAATGTTGACAGTTTCATTAGTTTGTACTTCCGGAATTAACAAATTAAAGAACATACACCGCTCCTTTTTAGGTAGAAAATTTTCAAGTATTTATTTGGAATTGTTAATTTTGAATGAACTGAAACTAATACTTCACTGGAATAATTAATAAAAAATTTTCAAAACAATCAGATTTGTTGTATATTGTTCATTTATGCGATTAATTTGAAAGAATATATCGAAACAACCCGCATGTTCTTATTGTTCATTGCGAAATCATTTCCTCACGGAAATTCGATTATATGAAGGTTATCGAAATTAAATTGGTCGATAATAGGTTCATTAGGTGTAATTTGTTCATTCAATTGATTAAAAATTTCTTATGTTTGAATTGAAACATCAGAGTTGCTCTTACGATGTAAGTAGATCAGTCATATTTCAAGTAGCATATATAAATTTGATTTTTTATTGAGTGAATTGTATTCATTCAAGTATAAATTTCTAATGAGCTAGAAAATGTTAGTAAACCATTAATGACATCAACCTTGAGTATTTTCTAACAAGGATTATTCTTCAAATTTCCACAAGTTCTGGAACTGGACATGTTGTCTTGTAAATTTCCCACTCTTCTCTGAGGAAAATGTAAAGATGCTATTAGATGTTATATTTCCGTGAACATCATATATTCATTCTGTATGCTTGGACTTTCAGCATATTATATTTTGATGAACTAGCTACAAGATTATTTCCGACTATACATACATATTTTACTTACATACTCAAGTGATGTTTTGGTGTTTTCTTTATTTCAATTACTTGACGTTTATTTGTTCATTGAAATAGCAATGAGACAATATTTTTTTTCTTGTATAGGAACATTTCAAGTTGGAATAAAGTCATTTAATTCAAATTTATAGATGGCAACACTTTGAAGTCTAAGGGGCCTAAATGTATTTATATATGATGTGATGTTGCCAATTTCTTTGACATAGTTAGTATATAGTATATATATATATATATATATATATATATATATACATATATATATATATATATATATATATTTATATATATATATATATATATATATATATATATATATATATATATATATATATATATATATGAGTATATATATATATATACTTAAATATATTATCCATAGTGTGGAAAAGACTTTAAGGACAAGTGATTCACCCTATACTTCTCTTTCTGATATTTTATTTACTTATGACACAGTTAATCTCAAATCCAAGCTCAGAGTAAAAACATAACAATATACGATCTCATTGTTCAATGAAGGAATATAATAAACCTAGCCAATCATTATCATATGTTGATTCAGAGTTCATGTTTATAATAACATAAACTATTGAATTTTTCATATCCTGATTCATGTGTGATTGATAAGATAAAAAGTATTATGAGTTGCTACATAAATGTTTTTAGTCCTGTTCTTTTTCTTACAAATGAACAACTAACGTTCAAAATGTTAACTATTTTCATAGTTTTACTTCACGTCTGAAGACTATTTTGAAGTTTCTGAAAAAGCTCATGAAATTACTTTTCATTTAAAGTTTCGTTTTCGAATTGTTGTGAAAAATGTTTTTTCAAGTGATATTGATTTAACTCAATTGGTATTTACTATTGAAATGGCTTCTGAATAATTTCTTACATAGAAAGTATAAATTAATATGATATATATATATATATATAAATATTTATATATATATATATATAAATATATATTATATATATATATATATATATATATATATATATATATATATATATATATATATATATATATATATATATATATATATATATATATATATATATATATATATATATATATATATATATATATATATATATATATATATATATATATATATATATATATATATATATATATATATATATATATATATATATATATATATATTATATATATATATATATATATATATATATATATATATATATATAAATATATATATTATATATATATATATATATATATATATATATATATATATATATATATATATATATATAACGGATATAACGGATTTAACGCCATCTTAAGAAAAACTTCAGTGAAAAGCAATAAAACGAAATGACTGTATACAGTTTTTCAGATTGAAATTAACATTAGAACATTGAATACTTTTGATGAAAATTCCAAACGAAATCGCCTTTATATAGTTATATATATATATATATATATATATATATATATATATATATATATATATATATATATATATATATATATTACATCATTTATAACGGATCACCAGGTAATACAATTTCACACCCACAGTTGAATTTACCAAACTTTCAGAACCTGCCGTGTAATGTTTTCACAAAATTTTACCAATATGTAAAGTCCCTATAAGTTGATAGAATTTTTCGATGAAATTCAGGCAACACAGCTTTAATAAGGATATTGTCGAAAAGACCTAGCGCAATCCTTACCGATTTTCCTTTACGAGATTTATAACTTGCGAGTGAGTTTCCAGACGCATTAACATAAATGAGAATACCAAAATCATGACTTGAAATAATGAGGTTATATTTAAATAACTTCCATTCAAAGTACAAAAAAGATTCAGATTTGATAGTGTCTGGTGCTTCCTATGCAAATTTCACCCGAAAAGATTTAAAATATCTTTGTTTCCAAAAATAGATTCGTTAGTGATTTGTATTTCACTAACAGGAAAGCTTTCTCAATGCATTTTAACCTAAAAATAGGGTTTTTTTCTTTAAGTTACATTTAGAACCTTCAGAAAACTAGCATCAACTATTATTTCTTTAATTGAGAATAGCTTCTTATATAGTTCATCAAATTATCTATGTTGAACTTCGATATATTATTCCTTCATTTATATATTTTGAAGGTAAGAGAATCTGAATATTTCTGAAGAATGTAATTCCTTGACTTCGTTTTATTTCCATAAGAGTTTCATCATCTTCATTCAGCAGATTTCATAAAATAGAATAATTATCTTATTTTAAAATTGAGATAGGATGAAAACTTTTCGAAAATTTCTTTATAAATACTGACCTTTTTGAATTTTCTTCTCAAATACTGATAACTATTAATTTACAAATGAAGAGATATATCTGAAGCTGTGGTTTATAAATACCAGATAATGATGTAGATATCACAAATCAAGAATGACTCAATTAAACATAAAAATACAGCGAAACAACTGCTATTATCACTATATTATAACACATGCCTTTTCGAGCAGAGGTAAAGTGACCATTTGTGAAGCAGACGTGTTCGGTTCGAATCCTGGGTTAGGTATGGATACTTTCTTGTGTCTATGATTTTCAGTAGTATAAACAATTATTAATTCGTTCGGTAATGTATATTGTTTGCAAGCCAATTAGCCTATCTACCTGTAATATAGAGTATAACTAATACATCTGTTATGAAGTGTTATTTTCGAGAGAAGATGTATCGTATTCTTTTCACTAACTCGAATGGAACATTAGCTTTGCTGATCATTTGTATACTATATCCAATGACTAAAATCCTGAATACATTTAAAAATATACAAATGGAGCTCGGAAAACAATATATCATATCGATCAAAATTGTATACCTACTATTATACTCCAAAAGCTGGTGACACATTTAGACCACGGATTTGACCCAACTATCTGCGTAGCTGAAAACTACCGTTTACGATAGTTAAGTAGGGAATGGTTAGTCTGTTTAACATTTACAGGTGAAACAGATACTGCGCAGCGTAAAATATTTATGCCAAAATATATAACTCACCCAGCATGAAATAATTCAAATTGTATTTTATTGTCAATAATAAACGTAATATACTAACTGCAGATCATTTGAAAGGGGTGACACGGAACCAGACCGATATTTTTTAAAGTAAAATAAATATAATTTTAACCCACGCTGTAAATTTAATAGCACGTCAAGCACATTTTTTCAATAATTATACCAAAAAGCCATATCATTTTTATGGTGTAAAAAACTGGCAGACACACTTAAAATATTCCTTAAAATAGAGTGAGACGGAAGTCCGGAAATAATCAATATGAGAGAGAGCGTTAATCCTGATCTCTCATTGTCTTAGAGCGTCACGTGGTTTGACCAGATGCATTAACCGTTATCACTCTGCTATGGTTACTTTGATATATTTGTAGTGATATTATTTGCTGTGTTAACGTAGACACGTGATTATGTAGGTTTTGGGAATTTGCGACAACCTGTATAATATGAAAATACTTTCAAAAATTAAATATTATGTATATCATTAAAACGTATGAACCTAAGTTCTTGCATACCTTGAAAGAAGTTTATAATAATAAAAGGTTAGACTAATGTTATTTTGCTCAAGGAAACTTTTCAAACGACAGACATTTTTTGAAGTAGTTTATGTTTAGTGATGAGGCTACATTCACCACTATGTGGTTGTGTCGTCGCAAAACTGTAGATACTGGGCCACAGAAAATCCTCACTAGATTATAAATTGTGAAGACCAATATTCCCAGAAACTCAATGTTTGGTGTGGGATCTTAGGAGACTGAATATTGGGTCCTTTTTTCTTCAAGCGGTCATGAATTGCTGAGCGTTTCGTAAATTTTTTCGATGGGCTATTCTGAGATGCAATTGAAAATCTTCCTCCCAATGTGCCATATGATGTATTCCTATGCGCTGGATAAGAAGAAATAGTCCTTTTGAACTGTATATATATATAAATATATATATATATATATATATATATATATATATATATATATATATATATATATATATAATTATATATATATATATATATATATATATATATATATATATATATATATATATATATATATATATATATATATATATATATAGAGAGAGAGAGAGAGAGAGAGAGAGCGAGAATTATTCACGTTATTCGACACGAAGAGTTATGGCTGAAGTATTTTATTTTATAAGAGTTTTTTCCTTAGGATGGATAGGTACCTATTAGAACTACCTTTTAAAAATATTTTCATGTTGTATAGGGTGTGCCAAAAACACGAAAAGTATCAAAAATGGCATTTTTTAAATAGAATACCCTGTATATTATTTAATTCTTGGATTTTGCAGTGGAAACAAATGCCAGTTTCATTAATGTTCAATTCACCTAAACCTTATGGTTTTCGAAATATCTCGTATTTTGTGAAAATGTAGTATCAGTTTCAACGCTTACACTCTCATCTGGTCTTTTCTTGTTTTCAACCTAATTAATGCTAAGGCCTACTAACTGGATTAAACTTCATGTCGCACTTGTAAAATATTGAATAACTTAGATTTAGTGTGTAAAAATAAAGGTAAAATAATTGCAATCTTCGAACGGAACTAACTTGTTTAACTTAAATGGGACGCCCCGTATTTCACCAACTGATTTTCATCTTGCAAACTGATATTAAGAAATTTATTATTATTTTTTCAAGTCGCCTATGGCGTTTTGAGAAATCAGAATTGATTTAAATAAACATCAAGATCATAATATATGCGTTTATCTTTCAATATCTTAAATTTTATCTACTAGTTCAAATTATAAAGGAAAAAAAAATTATGGATATGAAACAAGCATTATCTCATATCAAGCGTTCAAAAAGGCGACCACCAGACTTTAACCCTCTCGCTCACCTTGTCCTCAATTGAGGACAACCTACTTTGGATTTTTTCCTATGAAGTGCCGCTTGCTCTTACTTCTCTGTCACATTGTTCTCAGTTGTGGACATCATATACTTCCAAATGAATATATGTGCTGCCATCTACAAGCTGATGGAAAAAAAATTCATTCGTTTGAAATATAGGTTTCCGTAGGGTAGCTGTGACAGCAGTGTAGCGCTCTACTGTTTATTTTTTTGTTGGTTATATTCGTTAGACCACGTGTTTGAAAACTGTTTGTTCACGTTCACAATAAGTGTAGACTTGTTCCAAAGTAATTGTGTTTGGTGATTTTTGTGCATATTGTAATCAGCGATTTTTGAAAGTGTGGTGTCCTAATTTGAGGACATTGTGAGCTAGCGGTAAACGCAACATCTAGTTAAATATAACAGCACTTTTATTTTATTTCTGCAAAAGTTAAATTTTATACATTTTAGTACTTCGAAAATGGACCTTATTTTAATAAAAACATATTAATATTTTACCCTCTGAACATATTTTTGAAAATTTTTTGTCTTCCATCAGCTCATGATGTCCTCAATTGGGGACATGTCATAGTGCCCATCAGCTCATGATGTCCTCAATTGGGGACATGTCATAGTGCCCAAACGGAGCATTTTGAAAATCTGAATTTAACATCAAAAATTTTCAAATAATCATAAGTTGCATCACAGTAAATTTCAGATTTTTCGCTCCAATAGTTTTAATTCGTGACCGAGAGGGTTAAACACAAACGTATCATTTTTATAAAGCGTTTAGCAACATCTCATAACATACACGGGATAACATTTAGAATAGCTTCTCTGATACGCTGTATTCATGGGTGACTTGGTAAAGAAAAAGTTACTTAGAATTAGTTTGCAAAATGAAAATGCTCATTTTATGTAAAAACGTGAAGAGTTATCAATAGAAATGTTTTCAGGTATTCGATAGAAAATTAAATTTCACATTTGTTGGTGACATAAAATACAGGCGATCCATTGAAGTTAAACAAGTAAGTGACGTTAATTACGTTAATTAATAATAAATAGAGTCTGATGGTCGCCATTTCGAACACTTGATATAAAATACTGCTTGTTTCATATCCATATTTTTATTTCCTTCATAATTTGAACTAGTGAATAGCATTTAAAATATTAAAAAATAAACGCATATATTATGATCTTGATGTTTATTTCAATCAATTCTGATTTCTCAAAACGCCATAGGCGACTTGATACATGATATATTTCTTAAAATCAGTTTGCAAGATGAAAATGTTCATTTTATTTGAAAACGTGAAGATATATCGATTGGAACGTATTTAAGTATTCAATAGACAATTAAATTTTACATCTGTTGGTGACATAAAATACGGGGTGTCTTATTTAATTTAAACAAGTTAGTACCGTTTGAAGATTGCAATTATTTTACCTTTATTTTCACACACTTAGTCTAAGTTAGTCATCATTTCACAAGTGCGACATAAAGTTTGATCCAGTTAGTAGGCCTTATCATTAATTTGGTTAAAAACAAGAAAACTGATATTACATTTTCACAAAATACGAGATATTTCAAAAACCAAAAGGTTTACGTTAATTAAACCTCAATGAAACTGGCATTTGTTTTCACTGTAAACTCCAAAAATGAAATAATATACAGGGTAGGTATTCCATTTAAAAAATACCAACATGGAAATAATATACCTTTATTATTAGTTTATAAACAAAAGATAAAACTAACCGAAAAAAAAATCAAGTAAACCTCGTACTGAAAGTATCAGTTTCTTCATTCATTTCGCAAAGAAAAGAATACTATAGTTTGAAAACTGACTAAGTCGAAGAAGTCTTTTTCGAACACAAGATCTGTAGATAAGAGGATAAGTGACCGTCTCTGAAGCAATCGTGTTGGGTTAGAATCCTTAGTTAGATATGGATGTTCGTTTCTGTCTATGAACTCCAGTGTTTCAATTAAGTAGTTACGTAGTGCACCTTGTTCACAAACCCATAATCCATTCGGAACCGGAGGTAAACTCAAGGTCCAAAAATAGAAGCTTTCTTTTAAACTTTTATCGTTACATAAGTAGAGACTATTGGGTATTAAACATTATTTACTTTCAAATTTCATAAACTGAATAATAATATTATGCAAAAAGTTAGTTGTTCACTCGAGTAGGGATTGAGAAGCTTGTTGTAAATTTTTTTTTGAAATTCGAGTATTTTCTTGAGATTCTAATCTAAATTACCACTAGTTGAGCATTTATTGATACTCAATAAGGGTATTTCTATGATATATTTTTTGTCATGTTATAAAATGAAATATACTTTTCAAATAATGAACATTCAAGATATAAGATTTCAACTGTTTATCTTATTTCCTCAGAAAAATACTAATAATCAACATTGACTTTGTGAAATCAAAATAAGTTCAATTATAAACCTCTAAATGAAGTCTCGTTAATATACATTCTTTCTACATTACATCTCTCAATATTCAAACTTTGAATTAGTTTGTTCATAAATAAATTCGGTGGAATACAAACGGAAGAAGTCTCCTGTGACACACTCACAATATGCCCATATTCTACATAAAATACATTATACTCAATTTCCTTCATTTGAATTTCTATAAGCTTCACTACAATCTAGAGAATATACCACTTGTCAGATACAGATTCTGAACACAAAATCTTTTGTTTAACTCTTTCTACTCCATCCTTACTTTTTTCTGATTTTTCATCCTTACCTTTCCCCTTTTCCTTATCCTTATCATCTATTTTGTTCTTATCTTCATCTATTCTTCATATTTCGTTTGCTATGTTTTTTTTTTGGGAGTGTCAGTCGAAACAGCAGAATGTTTTTTTGTTAATTGTTTTCCATGGTGCCGATTTGGTGAGTGTTTAGCGTTATTATTCTTCTTTCTGTTAAGGTATCTCTAAAGAAATATAAATAGTCCAAAATTCTGAATCGCTTTCAGAATACTTAAATCTTGTGCTGCAACTAACTCATACACCTCATGGCTATGTGTTACCCCTTCTAACTTCTTCTTATACTTTGTCATTCTAAAAAAGAACTAATAAAATAACATATCAATATATAATACAAGTGATTCCTATAATTCAGGGGTAAGTTGTAACATGTTACAACTAGCCACCAGATTTTGTTACAACTACCCCATTATATAATTCTTGTTATTTAGGATAGTAAATGTATAATACTCTTAGTTATCTTAAAAACTGTTATAAAAAATCAGAAAAAGTTAGATTTTAATATAAAATAAATTATAAATAGCTCCAACTAGTCCATAATATCAAAGAAACCCAAAATTTTAGGAGAATGAAATTTTACGTTACCTGGCAACAGTGTATCTCGTGCACACGTACACTCACTACGTCATCTGGCTAGACACTGGCTATGATGAGGCGGCAAGGCTTGGTATAAAGGTAAGACTCAAAAAAATAATATAATAAAGTTTGAGTTCGTAGTGAAAAATGTTGTTACTACTTACCCTTGTTACAACAAGCTGCTTGCTCCCCTACATTTTACTATGGATATCCTTCGACTGAATGACAAATTTCTATATTTGCCAAACCAAGAAAGACAGTTCTATATTATTTAGGGTTCATGCTTTTCTTTTGTTCTTCAATAGATTCTTCGAGGAATTTATTTTTGACGAAAGATCTGACGTGATATCGTTGTAACTTTCGTGATATGTGTTTTCTAAGGCACAAGGGTCAAATGAAGAGAATGTCAGAACTAGAATTACAGATAGATTTTTCCTCAAGAATTATCATATAAAAAAATATACTTCCGCCTAGTATTCGTAGGTAAATTTTCAATATCTACTATATTTTATTTTGAAGTAGCACTTGCTACAGATTACCTTATTATTGCACCAGCAAAATAACGTCAACTTACTGCTCACCTAATCTCCAAAATAGTACATAAATTCACTACACGGATAAATGTTATTTATGTTCCAGACAAAACTTTGTTAGTGTGTGATAACATCAAATTCTACTTTAAACTTAGTATTAATTGAAATTGGATTCTGAAAAAAATTAAATGGGCTAAACATGTATTTAACACAAAATTATTTGAAATAGCTTTTGCCATAGTTGATTATGTTTATTGTTCATTAAGTTAACATTAAAAAACTATTTTCTTGAATAGTAAAATAGATTTTGTTGGGTTGTAAATACAACTTGGTTATCTGTGCAAAATATATTGTCCCTTATATAATACCTAGTATATAATATTATAAAAAAATTTCGACAGGTTCTTCGAAAACATATTCGAAAAATTAAAAACATTCCACACATTCTGATGGAACGCAAATTCAAATCATGTAAAATATACAAGCTTACCATAGTCGATTCAATATATCACATAAAGTGAACAAGGAAAATTTTTCAATAATTTCAAAAATTTTCAAACCACTTTCCATATGTAACCAGCTGTCTGGAATGTTTTTCGATAATTTTTTAAATTATTGAAGAATCTTCCTTGTTCACTTTAAGTAATACATAAAATTGACCATGGTCAACTTGTACATTTTTCATGATTTGAGAATATCGCAACAAGTATTTACGGAGCGCTCTCTCGTGAGTATGTCCATAATTTTTAAAAACGCTATGTTAGTGTGCTCAGGAACCACATATGCCACAATTGCAGAGTAGAAATCTTCATGTCAGGAAGTATTTATTTCTCCTCGCCACGGATTTTTGCGTTTTCGATCTAAACGGTGAATTGTTGGTTTCCAATATTTTTGGTAGATGACGCTATGCGTTCTAATCCATATAGTAGCCCGACAGTGATTTGTATTAGGAAACAATAAGAAATTTGTTCATTCACTTCGAGTAAACTGAAGAGATCTAATGAGATCAAATCAGCTGTATGCAGATTTTAAGTCTATGTGACATGACATTTTCTTCACATAATTCAACGTTGGATTGCGAATGCAGATTTCGCGTCGCCAAATACATATAACCAGCTCCCTTGGAAAGGTATTTGATAATTTTTTAAATTGTTGGAGACTTTTTCTTATTCACTTTATGTAATATATGAAACTCAAATTCGAGTTGACAGTTTTCTTCGCCATTCCAAGTAATTTTTGTTTGTTCTAAGTACCTATCCTATATTATCGAAAGTAGAGTCTCCTCGTGCAGAATAAATATTCTACTAATTTCCTCAAATTAACTAAATATTTTATCTCACAAGAATGACCATTTCGAAAAATATATAATATTTCTCATGTTTAATTATAACATGCTTAATAATCTCTCGTTTGGAGAAAACCTAAAAAAAACCTTTTCATTTCGAATGGACAAATGATTATATTGAAGAAACTCATTTTCGTTCAATTTGAAGTTGCCATTTCATCAGATATTCATTCACAAATATCTCATAGGTCATTTAATATATCGCAAGATCGCTAAGAATAACTTATCGACAATAGAGTGATATGGCTACAAATTTCTACTTGAAAAAGAGTTTCGTATTCGAAAAAATCATTGACATTTCTCAACGGTTTCTACGACAATCACAAAAATGTATCAAAATCGATACAGCGATAATAATTGAATGATATAGTCGTTAATAGTATATTACATAATAAGTGTAAGTAAAGGTTTTTAGCACACTTAAGTGAATGAAAAGACTCGCCTGCGGCTCGTTTTTCAAACTTCACTTAGCGTGTGCTAAAAACCTTCACCACGCGAGTTATGTATACTATTTTATCTACAGCCATTCGATTTGATTGAATACAAATTATTTATAGTGTAAAATTTCCCAACTTGGTCACCAGCAATGTTTTAACTTTTTTAATTGTTATGAAAATTAGCATGTCATAGCGGCAAAAAAAAGCAACGCCACTTTGAAGTTGTCAGTCAAAATGTCAGTCGAAAATATAGAGATTTCACGGCTAGTTTTACCGCACTAGTGCGTTGAAATGATTTTACCGTACTTGTGCGTTAAACTGATTTTTACCGCACAAGTGCGTTGAAGTAATAGTTACCGCACTAATATGGGTGTGTAAAAACATAATTTACGCACGGTTGTAGATGAAATAATAATATTCTCCAGGTAGCTTTTGATGCGAACAGAAACTGAGAGCAAAACGCACTATTCGGCTAAATTTCCTTATTACATCATATCTATGTTATCAAAATCTCAGAATTAGGACCGACATAGTTTGAATAGAGCATGCAGTTTCATGGAATGAGTTACAATAAACCTAGACAAATCCACGCCATCAATTAGGTACAGCTTCTATAATTGATTTGCATCAATAACTAACCTGAACCTCAATTTTATCTTCCCATTTATACACATCAGGGCCGGCCTAAGGCGAAAATTGCTAGTGTGCTAGACTCACATTTTATGCCCCTGCCGGGGGGTCTGGGAAGTATGGAATTTTTTGAAATTTAAGGTCGAAAAACACAGTTTTTGTGCACTTTTGCGCCTTGTAGAACATTAAATTTATGTATGACAATTTGATTCATTATTGATTGACTTGATATGTTCAGTACTCCTACTTGTACTATAACCACTATTATGTCAAATAAACTAATGAAAGCTTAACTCTAGGTAACGTTGCAATGATTTTTATGCTTATACTGCAATTACTATCTAATGCGGGAATCACCGTCCACCGGACCTAAGATAAATTTCCATATGTCATGGGTAAAAGAAAATAAAGCAACAGAACCATACTAACATAGTGAACCAATAATAACAGTGTTTATTAATGGCGCAAACAACAACAAAATTATTAACTATTAGGATAGTACATAGTCTCTTTTATTATACATTTTATTCAAGGGCTTTTCTTGCTTTCATTTCGGAGAAAGAATTTACTATCTTAATTTCAGACGCCAATTGGCTAGAAAAGCAAACCGGGGGACGGGGGTGGGGGGGTGGTGCAGGAAGATGAGTCACAACACTTTCCTCGTCCTGCCACGAGACGACTGTTCTACTGACCTTAGACCTTGGTCAAGGGCATCAGACTTACTGTATTTCAGAACTCATTGAGGATAGCCGGGTAGATTTTCGATTTTACATTGAATTTTAACTGTAATAGTTTTAAGACAAAATTCCTTCTATAGTCGGCGGCAAATCATTGGAAGCTTGGGATTTTTAGCTGTGTGAATTAATTTTTCAATCCACAAACTGGCAACCACGCTGGGCGATGGGTGTAGAGGGGAGTGTACAGCTGTTTAGGGTCCAAGCTTTCAATGATATGCCGGCGAGTATAGTTTAAATATTTCTGCCCAATATTTAAATCACTTTCTAAAAATTTGCCTAATTTATTATTTTTTTTTTACAAAAATTGGTCAATTTAATGCCCCTCCAAAAGGCTTGAGTGTGCGGCTGCATACTTCGCACACCCCTTAGGCCGGCCCTGATACACATTCGAAGTGATTACTAATCCAAATCCAAAAAGTAATATGATAACCTAAACTGAATGTAAAACTTTGAATT